>VXBP01002020.1:509336-551860 GCA_013400115.1 Rhinopomastus cyanomelas | reverse complement strand
GTGTCAAAGGCTTTGCTCAGGTCCAGCTAAATGACATCAGTTGCCCACCTCTCATCCATTAATGTTGTGACTTGTTCACAGAAGGCCACCAGGTTTGTCAGGGAGGATTTGCCCTTGGTGAAGCCATCCTGATTGTACCCAATCACCTCTTCACTATTCTCCTGTCTCAGTAGTGCCTTCAGGAGGATCTGCTCCATGATCTTACTGGGCACAGAGGTGAGACTGACTGGCCTGTAGTTCCCTGGCTCCTCCTTCCTACCCTTTTTGAAAAGGTTTCCCCTTTTCCAGTATCCTGGATAGATATTTAAAACAGTTGTTAAACCCACATCTGAGGTGGTTTAAAAGTTTTGTCTCTCAACACAGACACTCAGTTGACAAACATGACAGGGACCTAACGAAAATTCTAAGAAGAAAAACTAGGGCAGGGTGGAGTGGGCATTTCTAGAGCTTCAAGTAGTGGAACAGACTTACCCGATGCCCTTCAAAACACCATAAGAACATATAACAAAAACAGAGAACTTCAGAATGAGAGTTTCAGAAAGAGCATTGCACATTAGAGTAAAAAAATAAAGAAAATAAAAAATAAAGAGAAGGGCCTATGTGCCATTATTCCATCAGAACTAATCTCTGCCACCTCAGAACTAAAAATCAAGACCAGAAGACAAGGCATCTGTAAGAAGCCAGGTCGACTGTTTTCTGGCTTCCATTTATTTCTCTCCCACATCAGTATTCCACAGCTCATGCCTCAAATATTTACGTTCTTTCTATTTAGGCAGTTTCTAATACTGGAATAAAAATTATGAAAGAAAATCATGCTTAAGACACTGGAAGACTTTGAAATAACCTGGCAAATTAACATCAATCAAATAAAGGTCATGGGATCCAACCTTTGTCTGGCAAGGTCCTGTTACACTTTCAATGAGCTCTAATAAGCTTTCACACTTGGAGGCAGTTGAAGATGTGAGGTTACACTGCTCTGCTGAGTATATTTAGAACTGGCTATAAAGTCCATTTTGGTGAGCCAGTTATGCCACTATTCCCAGCCACAAAGTTTCTCCTGCCCCCCAATTACCAAGGCAGTTTTTGAAGTAACAGCTACAGAAATTTGGCCAGTTAAAAGGTCTTGTTAATGGGCTTCACCTACTTCCACTCAGGTTTAACTGTACAACACAAGAGAAAAATAAGCAAGAGTAAATGGACATTTTTATGCTTTCACTATTATATTTGTTAAGTGAGATTTATACCATGTTCTGACTAGTGAGTATCTGTGTTTCTTGGCCACCACTAGCTGCTGCCATCTAGTACTTGTACATCATAGATTTTATTCATTAACCAGCAGCTAACCTATTCTTTGATTGCTGTTGCAAGGATTTGAGTCATTTCATAGTGGTTCTACCCTTTTTACAATGTTTTGTCAGTTTTGTTAGAAGGCGGATCAGGGGTTTTATGTGTTTTGTGGTAGGTCTCTTTTTTTGAAGGGCACTTGAAAGAGTTGTTCCTATTCTGAGATGTAATTCAGCAGTATTGTGGGAAGCTTTTTCAACTAGTAAGTTTGAATTCTTCCATCCATTTTTAGCAAAAGAAAGAGGCTGTGTGGGAAGGCATGTGGAAAGTGTAGGAGTTCAGTGAACGTTAATTATACAGCTCAGCAGGGAACCGAAATTCAAGAACCTGGGGAGAAGCCAGCAGAGTGAGCAGTCAAGTCAGCACTAAGAGTAAAGGCTCTGAAGATGCAGAAGCTTAAGTTATGTGTCCTCTCTCTCCCTCTTAACACAGCTGTCACTTCCTCAGATTCAAAACCAAAAGGAATCCTTAAAAATCCACTGAAAAGTCATACTGGCCAAACACACCAAGTATGAAATGACACTGAATATCTTGCATTATTCTGTGAAGGTACTGCATGCCTCCCTGTGCTGGCTGCTCAGTCTCGAGCTCATTTAGCCGAATATGCATTTGCTCTAATGTCAGCAAGTCCAAAACTCTGCAGACAGCTTCAACACAGATACAAGGTTTATAATCGGAACTGTCTTAATTATAGCAGAGTACAGCAAAGCTGGAAGGTGAAAGGAATCCTCGTCAGCTCAGAAGCTGTGCCAAGCGAAAACTGAAACGTTGCTTAACTTCACGCACAGCAGCAGAAAGTTAACTTCAAAAGGAATGCTTGCAGAGAAGCCAGCAACATTCCAAGATTAACAGACCAAGAAGCATTCGTGATCCATCTGGATGAATCCTATGGCCATCACATGCTCTGCACTAGGGCACAACAAACACTATTGTGATAGAAGACTGAACCAAAGGAAATGTTTCTCTTGAACCACAGAGTGCAGTGCAAACAACGCATTATACACATGGAGTGATACACTTGCTCAATATCAAGTATTTTTGATGGCGTACAGCAGAAAAAAAAAATCAGCTCCCAGAAAAACTGGCAGGATTGTCTCAGTAATTATGGTTTGTTAATTCTGCAGGTCTTCCACCTCCTAAAATATCAGTTGTGACAGACATGTTTGCAGGTCACTTCTGTGATGTGATAGTGGGAGGAAGGAACAACCACAACAGTAATTTGTCTTGCCATTTACAAAATAAATTCTCAGTGTCTGCTCTCTGAAGCATCTGGTGCTAGAAATGCTCTTGACACCATTTTCACAGTATCACAGTATTACCAAGGTTGGAAGAGACCTCATAGATCATCAAGTCCAACCTGTCACCACAGAGCTCAAGGCTAGACCATGGCACCAAGTGCCACGTCCAATCCTGCCTTGAACAGCTCCAGAGTTGGCAACTCCACCACCTCCCTGGGCAGGCCATTCCAGTGGCCAATGACTCTCTCCGTGAAGTACTTTCTCCTCACCTCAAGCCTACTTTGTTCCTCACTAATGCTTAGCTCACACCTAGAGACGCCCCAAGAAATACCAGTATGTTATCTCTGCAGAGTTCTTATAAAGAAAACTTAAATGTGTTCTCTGCAAGCTTTGGCACATACTTGTGGAGAAGAACCAGCATCTTTTGCTTATACACAACCTGAAGCCATGCACCTCCTATACTGGGGGTGCTGGAACTGAACAGGCAAAATTAGATGAGTCTCTTACAATACTGCTCATACGATACCAAAACTGCATAAAGGAGCAGTTTAAAGACAGGGCAGCACAAGCTCCAGTGCTACTTTTCACATTCAGCAGGAACATAAGAAGTTTGGGGCTGGAAATTTCCTTGACAGGATTATTTTCTAGTTTAGATAGGACTGTGGAAGCATCTTGTCTAGGCATTTAAACTTAAACCAGCAAAAATAGACTTTCGAAGAATAATTCCCATTTCTTGGGAGCATTCATGATGTTGTCTTCTGTTTGTCCTTCCTCACTGCTTGGGTTAGCTTTGAACTGTTGTCCACTCTTTCATATTCCACCCCTCAAGTGCGCTCCCAAAACACTACCTCTGCCCAGTTCTTCCTTCTGCTTTTCTGCACGTCGTCCTCCCTCTCAAACATTCATGCACACTTATCTTTCCTCCGCACACACACACTGTTGCACAAACAAAAAGGAGCTGGCTTTTCCTGCCTTTTCAAAGAAAAACACACATGTTGCAACATTCATGTTTTTCTGACAATATCCAACCAGTCACAAAACACGTTACAGGAATAAACATCATTTATTGTTTCAGCCATCAAGTTTCAGTCACTACTGCTCTTATGGCTCCTTACAGACATACATTATCTCTAGAGTTACTTGCCCACCAGCAAACTGGGAAAATCTTGGACACAGTAAATCATGATGGATTTTTGTATGATTCAGTGTTCTACAAAGATGGTGAAGCATCATCCAAGTTCAGTCAACAGGGATTCTGCTTCTGTAGATCTTTATACTGAAACCATTCCCTTCGCAGTATGATCACAGCCAACAACAATCAAAGCAAAAACCATCATGGCACACAAGTAACTCGGCACGTGACTGCTACACAAATGCACAAATGCTATTTCGTTAGCTGTAGAGAAGTTATTGGTGAAACCCTTCTGTTCATATTCTGCTAGCTCAGAAGACAAGCTTTACTCAAGTCTGTAAACTGCATCATGTAACAGTGTTTTAGCATTTTCTACAAAACTCACAATCCCTTGGGGGACTCCTCTAGATATAGGCCTCCTACTAGACTCTGTCCCATTCACCACTACTCTCTGGCTTCTATTCTGCAGCCAGTTCACAATCCACCTCATTACCCAATCATTCAGACCACACTGCCTCAGTTTGACTGCGAGGATGCTGTGTCAAATGCTTTACTGAAGTCAAGACAGACCACATCCACCACTCTGCCATCATCTATCCACCTGGTTATGCCCTCATAAAAGGCTATCAGGCAGGTCAACCATGATTTCTCCTTGGTGAAGCCATGCTGACCATCTGTAATGACTCTGTCATTGCTGGGCCTGGACACAGCATCAAGGATAAATTCTCCCATCACCTTTCCTGGGATGGAGGCAAGACTGACTGGTCTGTAGTTACCTCTGTCCTCCTCCTTTCCCTTTTTGAAGACTGGAGTGACATTTGCTATCCTGCAATCCCCAGGCACTTCTGATCCCCATGACTTAGTAAAAATGATGGAGTGGCCTGGTAATGACTTCTGCTGTTTCCCTTAGCACTCTCAGATGCATCCCATCAGGCCCATGGATTTATGTACATCCAGTTTGCTCAACCCTATCCCTAACCCAGCCCTCATTAACCAGGGCAAACTCCTCTTTGTCCCATCTTCCTCTGGACCTTGATATCAGGACAGCCCTGAGCTGCTTGTACTGCTGTGTGCAAAAACAGCTCCACCAGGCCATGAGCAGCCTTACCTAAGGCCAGAGTTCAGCTCACACAGCAACACGAGACCTAACAAGATCATAAATCTGGAGAAAGCAGAAAGTGTTTTTAATTTTCTGGATTATTTTTGCTATTTCTAGGAAATTCTGCCTTTGTTTATCTTCCCCATCCAGAGGTCTGGAAATTGGTTAGCACAATGTAATACTTTTATCATTTTCTCTCTCTGTGTGTGTGTGTGTGTGTGTATGCACGCATGTCTCTGTTCTAGGAAAGAGCCTCAACATACGCATAGCAGGGGTCAGAAAAGAGACACCAATATGTTAGGGTCACATCACTGATGAGTAGCAGAGACAACCTAATGAATCCAGGTTGCCTGCTTCATCTTTGCACATAGCAGAACAGCACTACCACAACATTTAATACAGTGAACCAGCACCTGGCATTATTACTGTAACACAGAGAAGTTACTTGCACCTGTTTTATAGGCAAAGAACTTAAGCGCTCAAAAACACCAAAACTCGAAACCACAGCGGCAAAAACACCAGAAACTAAGGATAGTTTTTTGGGAATCTTGAAACCATTACCGTTTGAGAAGACTATTCTAATTGGTATTGTTCCCACAGGTGATTTTCGTGGTTACTGTCCAATGTAGTTGTCTCTATCCTTTTGCACCCTCTCAGAAGAAACCGGTTCTTGTCAATGTTTGTAATAGTGCTGACACGGCTCACTTGCTGGGATCAATAACCAAGGTAATCCTCCTCCTTCATCCGTTAAAACTACACCTACCGCAATGTGCTCAGCAGACAGCATAGCAGTGAGCGCTCCACACAAAGTGAGAGGTTTGCCTTTCCCAAGTAACTTCACCAAAATAGCAAAGACTTGGATTAAACCTTCAGGTTAAGACTTCTGTGAGTCTTAAGAGAGTTCTCATTGCATGATCATGATCAAAAGCTGATCAAGCTACTGAGCATCATATAACTCCTGATGACAGCCACAAGACAGTTCCTGCCTTCATGTTTTGTACAAACACAGCTCTTGCATCCCTATATGCAAAAACCTCTCCTGCCATCTCAAAGATAAATACCCATCATAAAAAGAAGGAACACAAAGTAATTGAACAAGAATTCATCTGTTTCTGCTGTATATCTAGCAGATACCACATCACACAGGTAGCAGTTAACATCTGAACAAATAGTTTTGCTTTTACTAGTAGCAAACAGAAAAATATAAATATTACAGCATTCATGTACCTCTTTTTAAAGCTAAAAACTGGACTAGTTTCAGCAACACTTATAGTGCAAGTCATTTTTCATATTAGGCATAAATTTAATAGAAGCTCTGCCATCCAGGAAAGTAACTTTGTGAGTCCTTCAAAAGACAATGAATCATTGTACCAGAAAAGCACAATGTCTCTTCTTAAGGCTTTTATAAATGTATTAATGTGTGAGCTGCTGAAAATAGAGGTCTGAATCTACTACCTGCTTGTTATGTACCTACAGACTTCATTACTACCATCAGACATCAGAACTGCAGCTTTAGAATTGGCAAGAATTGCTAAAACCCTCAAACCTCTACTAATCTTGAAGCCTTGGACAAGCGCAACTCTCATTTTCTTTAGTGAGTGATGCAACTGCTTAACAGTAAGCAGTGGTTTATTAGTTTCTCAGAGGCCCTGTGCTAAGAACAGCAGCCTCCCATGAAAGGCAGAACAGCTCTCCTGCTGTTACTGTCTTGTTCCTGTGCTGATAAAGCTGGGAAATAATGGATTTGGGCCATTCCACTTGATGCAGAGTTATCAGAAACGTGACTGACTGGAAAAAAAGAAACCTGTCTCCCAAAACCTGAGTGATTAACATGTAATACACAAAGGATTAGAAAAGCAGAGTTGCACAGCAGGAAGATTGAGCCTGACTCCCAGGTTATGAACAGAGGACATTTGAAAGGACATGCACATATGGAACATGAAAACTAGCAGGCAGTAAATAAGAAAGTTTGTGGATTAGCCACTGAAAGAAAAATGTCTGTTTCTTTCACTAAAATAATTTTATGGAGGACTCTTGTCATATATTTGCTATTTAGATCCCGGATGCTTCTGTAACCAAAGATAAATCAGGATTCTTTGGTTCAAGCATGCAAGACCTTTCCACTCCAAAAGTGAGTCTACACGGGCACTCCTCAGTGAGCTGTAACTGCAGCTATTACTCATGTCTGAGCACTTGCACTAGGTCACTAACAAATAGGGGGGTTTAAATTTCTGGACAAATATTACAACACAGGCACAACACTTGTTTGAAGATCTCAGACTGAGAAGCCTTTTCTCTTTTAAACTCTTTAACACTACTAGTATTCCCCAACAGTTGGCACCAAACAATTAAAAGTAAAAGGTCAACACCTCTACTTTCTTGCAATGTGCATCATTGCTTTAATTATGCTGCTGATTCTTCTCACATTCTTTGGGAAGATGAAAGGAAAAGAAACATTCAAAGAAAGGAAACAAATGGCAAGTCATTTATTTGAGACCGGAGTTTCAGTCATCATGGACTTGCAAAACCAGAGCTACAACACTTGCCAGCTAGTTTACTGAGCTGATAGAGTATGGAGTTTATTCTCTCAATTTTACCTCAATTTCACAGGTGCCAAGCAAGTGTATTATTTCAGTGTTAAGATATCCCACATCAATGCATCTAGTAATAAAACAGAGTTCCTAGTTCTTCTCAAAGACAATAATTAGAAATGCGAAATAATGAAGAAAGAGAAATGAATAGAGAGAACACAGTGTAATGGCAATGACAGGTCTCAAATAGCAATTTTTCATCAATATCTATTTTTTATGCGGTAATTATAATGTTAATCTGTTCCCCTGTGACAAAAAGGCACCTCCAAGTTATTAATGCTAACTAATATCTGTAATATTAATTTTACATAAATAATTCATGCAATAATTTATATACTAATAATGTAATTAGACAAAGGTTATGATCTCTGAATAGTAGATCAGTACTTAGTTCGTGTTGGTGTCTACTTTCTTCTAACACAATGTTTCTGGAGGCTTAATTAAACCCTGCAGCATGCTTCAGCCTTTATTCATTATATAAATACTTCCTCTCTAAACTGTTCTTCCTCACTTCCCAAAAGAACTATATTCCACTTTATTTAACTTTGTGGCTACACAACTGTAGGTGTATTACAAGAGTGGGTGCTTGTCAGAGAGTAAAACACCTGCTGTGGCATGTGAGCAGCAAATGCTTCACGAGAAGTCTTCATTTTGTGAAGTGCCATCAGCTCTAGAAGACTTTTTCCTCCACTACAACAACAAGTCCACTGTAAGGTTGTGGAAGGAACAGATAAGCTGTCTAAAACCAGAGAAGTGCCACGAGATGCTGTAGGAACAAATGGCTTCTGCACACACCGTAATTGCCCTTCTCTGATGAGCTCTCAGCACTGAGAGATTACCTGCACCCAGGTGTTCCTTCATCCTTTAGGCCAGGGGTCCTCAAACCCCGGCCCGCAGGCCAGATACGGCCCCCCAGGACCTCCAATGAGTTCCACCAGTATTTATCCCCCACCCCCCATCCCACCAGGGGTTTGGGGGGTGGAAACCGAGCAGCCACAGACTGCTTCCTGCCGACTGCGTGGCCAGGCTGAGGCGGGTGGCTCCCCATCCTCTCCCTCCGGGTCCCAGGCAGGACAAGCCAGGCAGCACAAACTACAGCTTGGCCCCTGACACTGTCTGAGGGACAGTGAACTGGTCCCCCAGTTTAAAAAGTTTGAGGACCCCTGCTTTATGCGTTAGTAGGACAGCAACCGCTACTTCACAACACAGCAAAGTGCTACTTTTCTCCACTTAACTCACAGTGGTTCCCCACAGTCACATATGTCTCAGTGCTAACATTTATGTAGCTCCCTACTGGCCAAATGACTTTTCCTTGGAAAACAAGTTAGAAGGAAGAGGAAAACTCTTTGTTTTCCTCCTTCTGAAATTCCTCTGGGTTTACAAAATGCAGGAGTGGAAAGGATGAGGGGAAAAGTAGACCCAGGTCACTAAATCATCGCTTCTTAGAAAAGTGCTTCAGATCTTTCTCCTCTCAACACCATTACCTTATATTTGTCCTATACAGACCAGTTTGCCTAGTTCAGAAAAGGTACATGAGCAGCATTGAACCAACACATTCTCCCTGTGGGCTGTGATGCTCATACTGCTACTCCCAGACTGCTATGCATATCCTGCAGTTCTGCTCTTCATCAAGACCCATCTATGCAACTCCAGACTGCAACAAATATAAATGAGAAGGGAAAACACTGCACAGTTTTCCATCCTTATCTGTATATTGTCCATTTGCTTACTGGATAACTCATGGCTGATTATTCTCCTCCTGGTTCTAATCAAAAGGAACCAGATAATGCATCTGCTTTTCACCCCATGAATTGACTGGGGAAAGAATTCATGATTGGCCAAGAGTATCCCATTGCACTTTAATAATACAGTCATTTAGATTAATCTGAAAACATGCTTTCTATTATAGAGCTCCAATTTCCTGGGAGAAATATCTTAAGTGTATTAGTAGCACGCTGTTCAAGACTGCTTGGCACAGACTTTGTCTTCTTTACACAACTCTATTATAGGAATTTATGATGGACATTTGGAAGGTATTTCATCTTTACAAACAGTGAAAGCTGAAATATTAGAGCCAGAAATATATTAGTGTTTGCTGCATGTCATCAAGTATGAAAGGACAATTTCACAGCAGTTGCTCAACTAAGCCTACAGGAAACAGTTTCAGTCGGGACCCCCACGGTAAAGGAAGCACTGGATCACTTCAAGTTGCTGTTCTTGCTGATGTTATTCCTTTCTCATGACACACTGTCTTGAAAATACAACTCCTCCAGTCTGCCAGCCTCTTGTGGCCACTTCTGGCCAACATCTGGAACATCTGACCTTCTTCTCAATCCAACAACTGTCTCATCCCAAAAGCACTTAACAAAACAGCTTGCAGTGACATCTTAGACAATCTGCAAATCCCCACAGCAGCACAGCTAGCCCTGCATTACATTTACTTTCCCAGATTTGCAAACTGGAAAGATGGTAACTCAATAGATGAAGAGAAAATATATAATAAGGTAGTACAATACATTGTTTATGACAAAATGCTTGTAGAGTGCCATTCATTCCAAAATATTGTACATTGACAAAGACACTCCTGATGTTTGCAGTGAGTTTTGTAATAAAACAAACAACATTACAACATAACAGAGCTTGTGAAGGGTGCATGATAGTTTGTCTTTAGTAATTAAGTTGTCCATTTTTCCTCAGGACAGGTAGTACACAAACAGAGAGAGGAAGCAAGCTCTGAGAAGAGTTCTGGCACACCATACAAAGGCAAGTGATGGAGCTGCTCAATCCATCAATGCCAATTACTGACATTGCGTCCTGCCAGATCCCTACAAGATATTAACCCCCTGCCTGTGATCTCAGATCATCAGGTCTGCAACACATCAATTCATGGAAAACAGAACTACGAGAAAGGAAGCTGCAGTAAGTTGGAATAGGAAGATAATCCCTGCATACTTGACTACAGAGATTTATTGAGCCACAGAGTAGTAGTGAGTGCACAGCAAAAAACCTGAGAGCTCTAAAATCCTACCCCTCTCAACAGACTGATAAAAGGCATCTGACAGGACTAGTGACAGGACATCCCGATCTGCACATCAGATTTGTGTGTCAAACCTGAAACTACATTCAACAACTTCTTTTGTCATGTTCTCAGCTCATCCAACCACTACATCTGACTCCGGGTGCTGGCTACACAAATCAGTAACTAAAAGCTTTGTTTCTCCATTATTTATTTTTTCTTTTCCACAAGTTCACAAGCCACTAGCAAAGGCAAGCCAACAAACTGCAGCACTGGGTCATTCCACACTTTGCAAAGAGAATGCCAAGGACTATACAGCAGTCTCTCCTGTGATGGACTGTATCCACAGCAAATTATGCTGCTGGAAACTGTAAATGCCTTTGTTCATACAAGAATCTTCAAATAAGATACACAAAACACAGAGACAGGATCTTGGGAGCTTCCTCAGAAAGAAACCTACCACCCTCTCCAACAAAATCACAGCAATTCATTCTAATAGTTTGTCCCATTAGTTGAAGTTTTGCAAAGGCAAGTGAACGAAGAGAAGTGCAAGTCTCTGCCATTATTCATGGCAAAGAAACACACTCCTACAGAGGAGACTTTGGCTCAGTAAAACCCTGAGCCACCACACACACCTCTGAGAATTCAAATCTGCTAGAATTGAAATCATGGCAAGACTGGGAAAAACAGCAAAAGTTTCAGCTACCCCTTGAAGAAACTCAGGCTTTTAGGTTAGTGGATTTGACCACAGTCACTATTATTTGAAGAAGCACTTTCACACTAAGATTAGATTTAATGAGCTGTCGATGCTTTCAGTTATTTTTGTTAGGTTTTCCCTTCACGACATCTCCATTCTACATTCTTTAGGTTTGTGTCTTTTCCACAGTCAGGAAAAAAAAAATAAAAAAAAAATCAATCAACCACACAAAACCAGTCCCCCTTTAAACAGGGACCTGCAATCCCTTCCAGGAGCCTTCCCATGCCTCCATTGCTCAGAAGTCCACGTGTGCCCAGCAGCAGACACCAGTTCCAGAACCGCATAGAAACGTCTGAACCCGCGGGGATCAAATACTGCATTGGCTGCTAGTAGAACTTAGTCAGAAGTGCTGACTGTGCTTTCTATCCATCATATTCATGTTGTTACAAAACTACTTTTCCATCTTCTTTAGTTTGAGCCAACAAACCAGGTCCATCACAAAGATTCCATCCGGCAGCTACTTTTCTTCCCTCTTTCAGTATAATTTAATTTTTAATGTCAGAGTACATTTGTCTTTTACTGTTCAAGTAAAGCATAACCCTTTATGTCCCTTCAGGATCATCCCTCCAGTTTTCTCAAGGCAAACAGAAGTGACATATTTTGTGATGCTGTGCTGCTTCTACTGCATCTATTTTCCGCTGTTACTAACAAATGCATCAGCATGTTGTCAATGAAGAATTGTGCTCCATCAACTCAAATTCTTTAAAGGCTGTTGGAAACAAGTCTCTGTGTGATTTAGACACAGGCAGGAAGTTTTTAAATCTAAACACTATTTTTAGAATACTAAAAATTCATTTTCAGTTAGCCTGAGCAAACAGCCACTGAGCACTGAAACACCCTGAAGTAAACTGCTTGTACAAATGCAGAAAATGCCTGTGGCCTTGGTGGCAAAGCCCGTTGCTGTTGTACTGTGCAAGGGGTGATGCGAGGAACAAGATGTTCATGGAGTGAGGACACACCTCTGCTGCAGGTATAATGGTAACCAGGTCATAGAATAGCTTAAGTTGTAAGGGACCACAGATTATTCAGTTTCAAACCCCTGCCATAGGCATGGAGACCTCTCACTAGACCAGGTTGCCTGGAGCCGCGAAACTACCTGGTCTTGGAGACTTCCAGGGATGGAATTCCCCCAGCGCAACTGGAGGCCACTTCCTAGTCCTGTCACTTGTTACTTGTGACAGGAAACCAACCCCCAACTCACTACAACCTTCCTTCAGGTAGTTGTAGACAGTAGTAAGGTCTCCCCTCAGCTTCCTCTTCTTAAGGCCAAATAGCCCAACTTGCCCACAAATTTCAGAATGCCTTTTGTCATGACACTGTAAATCTTAGAGCGAATTCAAACAGCACGAAGCCCCAATTTGGCACTCAAGACTTCATCCCTTTATTTTATACCTCCAGATTAAAGAGAGCTTTGACGGACAAATACAGTCCTTCACGTATTTGACAGCACACAGTCAGGGCGCTATTCTTCCAAGGCTTTTTCATACAAGGGATTAACACTAATAGGGTCTTCATCCCTCTCTCCTGTTTTGAATGCAGAGCCTCTAAACGTGAGCCCCACAGAACAGGTACACAGGTCAAGTATCTGAAAATGCTGACAAAAGGAAACCCTAAAGAGGAGTCCTTTCCTTCCTTTGCTTTACTACTTTATCTTAATAGCCATGGTATTGTTAAATAGCTTTATGCTCCCTTTGGAGCTTAAGTGTCTGTTAACAGGTGTATATATCACTTCCACAGAAACCATAAGATAGTTAAAATTACAGCTTTCCTCATCATACCTACAGAGAACAGAGTTGATTAGTTTGCATAACTGATCCCTTCTAAACATAAAATTATTCAGTAGGTTCTTATCTGTGAAATCTGAATTCCCATAATTAGAGAAAATATTATGAAGAGGATAGTCACTATTTAAGTTATCTTTTAGGACTACTCAGCTTAAATGAATTTCAACTCTATTTTTACTGCGCAGTCCAAGGTTACATTTAGTTTTTATTCCACAGGACAAATAAAATCTGTACATGGTAATTATTCTTTATTGAGTAATGCTGTATTTCACTCTTCAAACATTCTAAACTTCTGAGAGAAGATTGAAAGCAAGCAATGCTCAGACATGACAGCAACACAAGCACTATGAGATACTTATGACTGTGTTACATGGCCGATCTCCAGATACTTTAAATACAGGGGTGGCAATCTTCTGCTTGAAAAGCAGTGTGAGACAGTTCTGTACTATAGTTTCTGCAGTTTCTTTTTTTTTGGTAACATATTTCTTACCATATCCTGGTACATCACCAGGAAACCTATTCCCAGATGCTACTGATAGCCAGAAAAACAGTGCCTCTCTTGGATAAACTGAATGGAGGGAGAGAGAGGAAAAGCACCCAAGTCTCCCCACTGTATCGGAAAACTACCCAGCATTCTAATTCTTAAAAAGTGTTAGTTGAAACAACTCTTTATTTCCTAAAAGTAGTGTTATGTAGTTTATCTAAGCATACATTCCAAGGGTACATCTAATAAATTGCTTGGTCATTTCCAGTTTGCTTTTCATTGAAATCCTTGGGAGAAAAACCTTCTTTCAAAGTCCATTATGAGACTTTAATAGGGAAAACTGTAAATAAAACTGTCATGTCCAACGTGACAAAGATCATACAAAGCAAAGCAAGAAAATCTTGGCTCTAAAACTGCTGCTGAATGATTATTAGTTTAGGTACCTCTAACCCTGCTACCTGCTAGTGCAGTTGAGGATTACTTGCTTTTGTAGAGTAGTTAGAGATCTAGAACAGTGATTTATGTTGCCGGATTAATTATAGATGAAGCTTGCTCTCAGGAAGGTTGTAAAGTCACTGCTGACTACATTTGCAAATATGTGTACACACAACTTTCCCACATCACAAACTTCCCCTTAAGAAAATATAAAGAAAAAAGGGCCATTTTGGCAAATTGGCGCTCAGAAATCTAGACACAGACTCCATCATTACTAATTGACAGAGACAAGAGCACTGCTCAGAGTAAAACATTACATATTAAACCAAAATGAGTAACTGTTGTACACATCTATTTAACAGCCTTCCAGAACAAAGGTGAACAAGGGGTCTCTTTCTTCTAGCTCAAAGGTCTATTAGACTAATTTGCAATTACCCACAGCTAGGAACAAACTTGTTAGGCATGAAAATGTCACTGGTGACAGTTTACATTACACCAGTAACTCAGACCACAATGGAACTGTTTGCATCAAATTACAACCAACACAAGGAAACCCAGAAGGAAGTGCTACAGACGCAGCAATGTTCATCAATCTTCCAACAACTTCAATTTCTCCCATATGCTGTTTTAAAACAAGAATCAAAGGACAAAGTTACCCAGAGCTAACCCCTTCTGGTTTTAAATGGGAGTTGGAGAAAACTTAAATTGGGTTTTAGTGCTAAAGCCCATGTACAGGGCATATTTATAGGTAGTCTTGCCCAGGAAGTTATTTGCAGTAATTTTATAATTGAAATTTCCTAGGAGATAGTACGAAAAATAATTCTATTGGCTTAACCTGCAAATTCTATTGTAATTCTGACTTCACAGAAACGTTAAATCTACCTAAATTAAATATCTATTTAAATAAATCTAGTCTAATCACATTTTCCTCTTCCCCACCTTCACTCGTTTGCTCGTTGTGGTTAAAACTAATGATCACCTTTCCCTGTTGACAGTTGTGATGCTTTCCAACCACCTACGGCAAGACAAGGCTTTTCCTTTTATATAATACTGCTGTAAAATAACATTATCAAGTATGCATATACCTCATGTTTGATTTTCAAGAGGAAAAAAGCCTAACAAACTTGACCGGCTCCCATCCTTACCAAAACTACAGTGTTATCACATATAGGATCTTCCTAAAAAGCTCAACTTGCACAACAGCTAAAACAAGCTGCCCATACACAACATATCCCATTAATGCTCTGAGACAGTGGCTCTGCAATTTATGCCAGTCTACCCTACTAAGAAACAGTAGCAGTGAATTTAAAATCTATGAACATTTACTGAAAGCTCGCTACTACCAATTGTAAGCTTCATTTTAAGAGGTCCTGAAGGGAAAGGTGAAAGTCAACTGCCAATGTTGATTTTTTAGGGGAAAACTGCCACTCAAATCTATGTTCTGAAGCTCTTTAAGCCACTTTTCTGTGGCTTAGCTACAGAAAGAGCACAGCCAGCAGTTTCTGTAACTAATAAGGCAAATAAGTCAATTAAGGTATTCTGAACAATGGAAGCCTTCGTTAAAGGCCTGCTGCTATATCAGTGAACTCAAGTAATCAAAAGATCTCCATTATGAAAGAATGTGGTGTGGGGGTGTCAGTTACTTCAGATACGTGTAATCAAAGTCACAGAAAAGAAATAAAACTTCAAATATTTTGAGAATAATTAAATCACAGTAAGGAAGCGAAAGGACTTGCTATGCAGGATATGGAAAAAAGGGAAAGATCAAAGAGGGTTTACCAATTATCAGCAGGAAAAGAAACTGTCACAGCAACTGCATCCATTCTAAACCCCAAAAAATGAACAAACACCCCACATCATTTCTTCACCCCCAATTTACACTCTACATGCCTTTCTTTGGCTTCTTTTCCTTAATTCAGCTCAAGAAACTCACCATTCATCAGTCTGAAGTCAAATAATTGGATGAAATAGTTGTCCTAGCCTTTGGTAGCAATGAAAAAAGTCTCAGCTCCGCGGTGACCTACCACCAACAACCCTTAATGGCTTCACTGATCCTTTAAAAAGCATCGTTTGGGGAAGTCATTAGCATAAGAAGATATTTATAAAACACCTGCTCCCAACTTCGCAATTAACAGCTAATTGTTGACTCAGCGTCTCAGGAAGCAGCACTATCCCAGCAACTATCTTGGCAGTGACCTAACCCAAACTACTGCAAAGTTCAAGCATCCTTTAATAGTCACTTTGGAAGTCACCAGGAAAAGACTGCTGTAAATAAATACGGGCATTGCTTAAAAAGAGGAACAGTCTTCTAGATACTCTACAAGGATGACCTTGGTAACAAGTCTAGACAGGTGAGGTACATTCCAGTTACCACATAACAGCACAGCACCAGCATTAAAGCACTTCTAGCCACGCTGCACCCAGAGAACATTTGGGATTGTTGCAATACTGCCTCAGCTTTGATGTAGAATAACACAAAACAATGTCTTTAAGTATCCTTTTATGTTTCTCTCTGCCATGCAACACATACTTTGAGACCTACCGAGAGACAAAATACTCCTAAACCTGCCCCTATGTACATCCTCAAATTATACTGTGCAAGTAGTTATGGCCAGTGAGAGTCTACAGCACACATGCCCTGCAACATGCAGTGATCAGCAATGTGGCTGTCCCAATGTCTGGAAAAATAAGGTTCCTTGGGACATTCAGCAGTTCCAAGTTTACCAGCAGTGTAGCTGCAACACCTGTGTCAGTCCCTCTGGAAGGCTGGTTCTCTCTGACAGGACAGCTGTCCTTAAACTTATTACAGAGTATCACCTGTAAACATAAACAGCGAATCCTTCTTTCTTCCCTGTGAAAAAGTACTTTTGCTTGGAACACTTGATTTTTGTTTTCTGATCATTTCCAATAGGTGTCCCTAAATCTCAGCTAGAGAAAGCAGCCAACACATGTGACCCACCCAGCACAAAAAGAGAACTTCAGGAGCAAGCGTGACAATAAAGAGAATTAGGGAAATTGCTTTATAAAATAGAAAACTGCAATAAAAGCAAATGGATTGAGAGCCTAATGGTGGAATGAGAATTAAGCATTACAGCCCTGGGCATAAAGATCAAGACAGTAACAGCCCACTAAGCTGCTTTATCTAGAAACAATCACTGCAAAATGGAGTATTTGTAAGTCAGGCTATTCACAAGTCCTCTGCAGCATTACCCTCTTCTTTCCGGCTGTTCCCACTCAACTACTGTTGACAAAGCACATATAGCTATCTTCCCCTCAGCTAGTCACACCTCTTTTCTTCATATTCCATTAAATCATTTGCAATTATCATCTGACTGATGCTGGACACAGGCTCCTGTGGCTCCGCACCTGCCTAAGTTGAGCAGCATGAACTTGCGGTGCATCTGCTTCGCCTTGGTTTGAGCAGCGGGACTAAAGACCAGTTCCAACAACCAAATGTGGTCTTAAGGAAAGCTCCTGACCTTGCTGGGACACTCAAGGACTCAAATGTAGAACCACATACTGGCAGTGACAGGCCAAAACACTGGCCTGTGCCCACTGGCCAGTTGCAGAAGCACGGAAGTCAGGAAACTATTTTTGTTATTTACTTACTTAAATTATGTATGATTTAATTATACAAGGGGGTTAGGTGTGTGCCATCCTCACCTGGTTACCAGTATTTTAATGCAGTGTTATAGATCTTGATTTTTTTTCACCGCAAAATGGACATTAGAAAAAAACAAATGATAATTACAAGAATCATAGGATAGTTTAGGTTAGAAGAGAGCTCAGAGATCATCCAGTTCCAACCTTCTGCAGTGCCACCTCTCACTAGACCAGGTTGCCCAGAGCCTCACTCAAAATAGTCTTTAATATCTGAAAAGCCGAATAAACTTACAGCAGAGTGCTTTTTGGTGGTGCCTAATTTTGAGGGGGGGGGGTTGCCTTGGTTTTTTTTTTTTTGTTGTTTGTTTTGTTGTTTGTTTTTTAATTAGTTTTTGCTTACTACTTTTCTTCCAACCTTGGGCAAGTTGAGAGAGCTGAGTCAGCTGCCCAGAGGCAGCTGACCAGCAGGCCCTTGATAATTAAAATGAAAGGGTTTGTATTTTCTGTGGTTGCAAGGGGGAACGATGTGCTCTGTTCTTTCATTAAAGATGCCAATGCTCATGTCTCTGATTCTTTCATCAGTTGTTTAAAACAAGTTGTCCTTAACTCTGTCCACAGTTTCTTTTTGACTGAGGCAAAAGCCACTGGCATTTGGCACACTTGTGTTTAAGAAGTACAGACTTTGGAACTGACCTCTAAACTATCAGTAGGCAACGGCCAGGAATGATTTTACATTTTATTTGCAGTCTTTGACTTCATAAGGACAAGATGAATATTAACATGTATTTCTGCAGTGTGTGGATCTGGCACCCTTCATAAAACTAAAGAGGTAAATGGCAAAAGAGCTCTGCCAAATGGGGGAAGTGGAGGGATACCAAGTTACTTTTAACATCCGTTTCAACAGGCAATTCCTAGTACATTTAAGGCTGCAGAAATTTTTTCAGTCAAATTTAATTGCTTTCAGTTCATTATCTTATCAAATAGTCTCTACCTTTTCATACCACGATCATCTTATCTTTTTTCATTGAAGACACATTTCTGGAAGTCCTGAAGATACTAGTCTATTAAGTTGGAATTTCTTTGTTTTGTTGTGTTTAATTTCAAAATAATACATTCCACATCCACTGAACCAGCTTGCTGAGAAATCACTAGTCATGGGTTTACTCTGTGATGCTCTACTGCAACCACACTGCTGCCCATGGCAGAGTGCTTGGAACTGGATGACCTCTGAGGTCCCATCCAACATAAGCCATTCTATCAACTGATAAACTTTATTTCCCCTGCGCTCTGGACAGTGGTCTCAACTGGGTAAATAGCTGTGTAATTTATTATCTTTAAAAGTTTATACGAGGTCTAAAAACTATACATATGAAAGCATCTGCATTGCCTTTCCTGTAGAATTACAACTGAAATTACTCCAACAGATAGAAACGATGGCTTGACGAAGGTACTGGGGAAAGGATACAAACAGAAAACACGTTCCTTCTCATCTCTTCAAGGGTACAAAGTTTTGTTGAAAAAACTTTTTTCAGGTGTTATTACTTAATATGAAAGCATTCAGAATTGAGGACATAACTAAATCTAAGTTGATCTGCAGTCACAGGCAGACTATATGCAATTATATCTGACAGAACAGACAAAGTAGGTGAACTCAGTGCTTTTTTTCTACCTGATTTCTTCTGAAAACATCAACAAAACCTAACAGGCATTCTAATTTATATCAAGTGCATGAAAACCACCAGCATGGTAAAGATAGCGAAGGGTTTCCGCCAAAGACATCATCAATCTTGTGGTCCAGAACAGAAGCATGCACCCATGTAATGCTCCAGGACACCCAATACACAATTACAGCTCCCTTAGCTTCACTCTGTCCTTTGTTCTAGGAGCTGCACCTGCAGAAAGCTGTGTTGCTGGCTGCCAGGAAGGGTTCCAGTGCACAGCTGCTGAGAAAGGTATTAAAATATGTAACTTCAAGAAGCTTATAATAAGCCTAAAATCAATACTGAGTTTCAGAAAAATGCACATTGTCTTACAGAATCAGTGCCGTAAGAACAGAGTGAGAAGTTATGGCTGATCTAAGATGCACTGCTACAGAACTAACAATTTCTGTAAAAATTATTACAGTTCTCAGGCACACAGAAGGGCAGGAACCAGGCCAGACCTTTATGATGTTAGCTGAGTCCCCCTGTGCTCTCCAATTAAGCTTTAATAGCCATGTGTTATTTTTAGCAGTTTTCAATAACTGCTGGTGCTATTTTTACAAGTGCCACCATTAGCCTGCTGCAAGTGTTGGTATGTAAAATGCATTTTTACTTCTGCTGCTTAGGGTTGCCTTTTTGAATTACTTGAGGAATATGAAGCAATTAACATTAGAGACCAACTTCTACTGGTGGTTTGGGATTTCTTTCATTACGTTTGATCACTTATGGATATAAAGCTAAATATAAACAAAAGGAACATAATAGCTACCAGTGTTGAACTCCTTCTGGGAGGAGAGTAACAACACAGAAGTGATTATTAAAACTAAGAAAAATTTGTTCTTTGCCTAAAGAGCAGATTACACCTTAAGATAATCATCAAGGAAGCCACAACTCCAACAAAATCCCTGATTATTTAACAAGCATTAATACAAACCTTTACCATCTCAGAAGCAAAGACAATAGAATATCAAAGATTTGACATTTGGGATTGGTTTTTGTTTGGTTGGGTTTCTTACACTGTTTTTACAATCTTCACTCTGACATTAACTGTTATGGAAAAGCTGAACAGTCTTTTCTGCCCTACAATCTGCTCAATTGTTGCTACCTGCTGGCACACACTCCTACCTCACCCCACATTGCTGTACCTCTCCATCCTCCTGGTTTAGTTACCCAGTGTCTGATGCCACATATCATGTAGAAGTTCCTTCCCACTGAGACTCATAACTGGCGGGGGAGTTGGGCTAGATGATCTTTCGGCGTCCCTTCTAATCCCTAATGTTCAGTGATGATACATCTACTTTCTGATGGCTTTATGCTGCTGTCACAACAATGATCAAAGAGTTTCCCTTGACCTCTAACCACTGACAAGTAAAAATTAAAATAACTCAGCCCACAAGCCAATGGTAAAACATGTCACTTTCTCAAAGGACAATGTTGTGCCACGTACATTAACAGATTATGGTGGCCAGTATCAGAAGGATGTAGCACATTAACAGCAGCGGAGATAACCATACCATTCCCCTCAAGCCACTACCGCTGTCAGTTCAGCAGACGAGTTACTCCAAGACTGCAAATATAAAAAGGGAAGTCACTGTTTATATTGTACCTAATATTCAAATCTAGTCTCAAAAAGAGCTCAAAAGTGTACAACATGGAATTATTATAAATATTTAGAAGACATTAGTTCACCAAAACCACAGGCAAAGTGAAACAGACACAACTCTAAAGAGGAGATTCAATAAGTCTGAAATCGATTGGCCCCAGAATTATGCCTTTTACTAGGTCCCAAGTACTCAGTTTCATTTAACAGTTCTGAATTATCGGACAGTGAGAAGAGCTGCCACAATTTTACAATAACCACCAGTCGCCAGCTAAGATATATAATGCACTTTCTACAGTAAATATACCTGTTCCACGAGCTACTGCATCAGCAACACAGGCCGTCCACCAGTGAAACTGTCTAGGATTTAGGGGTTTATGAACAGGAATATTGTTTTGCCAATTTAAAATGAAACCCCTGACCACTTCTCGCAGACACATTGAAGTTTTTCCTATGTATCTTCTTCCTTTTCCTCCTCCCAGGGGAGGAAGGGAAGGCTCAAGGTGTCATTTTTCCTTGTTCTATCTCTCTGGACAAGACATGTCAACACTTCAGAGCACAGTACAGATTTCCTTCATGGCGGTGCCAGCCTTGACAAGGTGTTTTGAGATGCCACAACTGTTCTAATTTACAATTTTGTCTCAGGACAGGGGCTTGAACAGTTAGTTCACCAGCTACAATTCCAGATCCCTTGATCAAGCATCCTTTTCCAAGCACTTCAGTCTGGAGTTGGGATCCTGTTTATAGCGACATTGCTAGCAACTGTGGTAACTGTCAGTCCCTTCTCTTTTGCAAACCACAGCACATAATTAGACCATGATACTTCTCACTCCTTGAGAACCATCTCTACATTGTATTTTTCCTTTTACTTACTAGGGTTATTACGAACAGAAGTTTGTATTTACTAATATAAAATCATTCATCATAGCACAGCATAACACCCTTGTTTTGTTGCTTCTTCTAGCTACTCTACTTCAGGACATTATTTGCCACCTACAATAATTTTCCCCTTTTTGTACACACTGACAGCCTTCGTAACTTCACGTGACCTAATCCGAATTCCAAACAACCCCAGGAATCCCCAACTGCATCTCTACCAATAGCTCTTGTCAAAGCACACACACTAAGTTACTGGATTCCTCCTGTGAGAAACAGCAAAATTTTGTCTTTTACTTTATACACAGTGAGTGTTTGCATGACATGAGAGGCACACCCTCCTTCTTGACTGGCCCAAAACAACACTCCAAAGTGCTCACTGTGGAGTTTTAGATATGCAGCTTTTAAAAGAAAGATTCATAACAAGCTCAGCAGCAGGAATCTGTTCCATACACTAGAGCTGTTGAGTTCTGAGTCGATCCCATCAGGAGTGACTCTACTAGAAAGAGCGCTCACTAGTCAGGGAGTCACAGCTCAGTTTTCCAAGACACGTACAGAAACAGCCAAGACGAGAAACCTTTAGGAAAAGGCTGAAATATTTGATTCTTGAATAGCACAAGAATAATATTTTTGGTGCTGAAACACATCCTTTGCTCTGGTGCATCAAGAACTCTTGGCTCACTCTTCATTTCTGGACAACATCCAGTATTAGAGCAAGGTGCTGCTGCAGCAGTAGACTACTGCTGAGATTTCCAAGACCATTTTCTTCAGGCAGAAGGATGCCAGGAGTCCTCCAAGGGAAAGATGAGGTTTCGAGCCTCAGTGATACATCTAACACTTCTACTTCAGTGTAAAAAAATATTTTTAACATCCCATTAGTCAAACTATTAGCAAAGGAAAACAAACCTTGGGGGTTTTGTTGATTTGATTTCAAAGCTGTTCTGTTATCAAGTTTTTCTACTTCTCAGACAGCAAGTGCCTGTGGTGTTATGTAAGGGAAAGTGTTCTGCAAAAAAAGGCACCAGGTTGTCATCAATGCAATTGGCAGCGAAGTCTGACAGACTGAATTCCTTCCTTGCAGTTACACTAATCATGCATTCCGTATCACACAAGTGGGTTTTCCAGGACTTCAAGTGTGTTCACAGCATCACATACACTTTGCTGACTTTCTCGCACTTAGCTTCCTGGCAAGACCGTTGAATGGAGTCTTGCATTACTAGCAAATGTTTCTGAAAAGAAAATTTATGACTTGCACCTGCACCAGAATCCTCATAGCTGGGGTTATGCTCTTCCCAGGAAGGAATCTCACTAGAACCTCTAACCAAGAGAAGCTTTTGTGAACTAGCAACAGAATTAATATGAACTATCATAAAAAACTGATGCTATAGGTGAGCTGTAATTACAGATAGAACTTCTAAACACCTGTCTTTACCGTTCCTTTGCTGTCACCACACTATTTTATGAAAATTTTCCTTCAGTGGAGAAGCAGCAACTATTCAGATTTTTGCTTAGCAAGAAGGCTGGAAGAACATTTCTTATGGAAATTCATTATTATAGTTCTTGTTTAAACCTGGCTTGGATGTGTCACCATGAGCTCCAGATCTTTCCTTTCTAAAAGGTGGTTTTTCTACATAAGATTCTCCATTATATGTTTTGCCATCTCCCGGAGTACTTTTAAAACAAAATTGACTGCAGCTGAACTAAAAGCTGGACTGACAAATTACAGGAAATAAAATATGTAACTTAAGTTTCCAGACAGAACCTACAGCAACACACTCCCTCCAGTCCCAAATGGAGTATCACAGCTGTACAAGTAAAGCAGCTTCTGCTTGATTACACCAGATCCTGGAATGAGATCAGTGTACAGAACACTTCTTCATTCTCTCCGCACAGTGGTCTCCCTGGGAGAAAAGGTATGAACTATGCTCCTGCTACACAGCTAGAGAATGATCTCTACCTGTCAATGGATTTTCTCCCAGATTTTCCAGCATTTCTTAGCTTTAGGAATCTATTTTATTGCACACTGTAGATGGATGATATTGCTATTAGTTATGACAGGCAGAGCAGAAAGGTCAGGCAGACCACTCAGGGGAAGGGAGACTTCAGGAGAAAGAGATAGAGATGAAAAAACACAGGGAAGTAACAGTCCACCCAGTGAGATCTAAAGCATCCAACTGATCTTGGAATGTGAAACCATTTTATTCCCCACTAAATCTGATGGAAAATAACCTCTGTGTTCCTTAACTTCTACACCAATAAAACTGGATTTTACAAAGATAAGCTGAAACAACTTTCATTGCTTTAAAAAACAAAACAAAACAACAACAACAAAAAACCTTTTAGATTATTTTCCCTCTTTAAAGTTCAATACAGAAGTCTGAAAAAGGCAGTCCAAAAGGACACAGCATGGCAGAACTTCTTTCACTGAAACACATACATGTTGAAAGACTATAGGATGGCAGTATGACCAAACACTCTGCTACTGCTTGTCTTTAGGCAATTCCACTGCTTTTCCTTGTGTTTCACAGTAGATGCGTTTTTAGATTAAAACAAAACAAAACGTAACGCCCACACACACTTTTACCTTTATATTTCTGTACAGTAAAACCTGAAAAAGTCAGTGCAAGAAAATAAGGTACAAAGTAACAAGATTAATGTAATTGAAACAGAAGAATTAAAATAATTGACCTTTAAATTAGCAGTAGGTTATGATAAACTTTCTACTACTGAGTTTCACATAAACATCATTTCATCCAATCAATCCATCTTTATGCCATTCTACATAATGGCATAAATTCTTCTACAAAAGGGTTGTAGAAGTTCGTAGGTAGCTACAATGCAGAGCTGTAACACACATACTTTGTAACTCTGTATATACACGGCCATTACTACATTCCCCGAACATAAAAAGCTCAGCAGGACTCAAAGCATTTTCATTTTAATTCATATGTCTACTGGTCAAAGGCATTTCCCAGCTACTTGTGTCTGTAAGGGGACTGGACTGAGGAGTTCTAAACTGGTTCTGTAGCACTTCCTATAAAGAACAGATTTCTAGTGGACCAACAGGAACCTCCACCAGATGTCAAAGATCATTTAGTTAGCACAGGATCTACTAGTTCTACTGAAGTGACTCGGCATGTTCAAACTGGAAAATAGTAAGAGTTGGAGGAGATTTGTTAAAACATTTAAAATCAAAAATCTCAGTAATCCTGTCCTGGGAGATTACGAAGGAGGGAACCCAACAGGTTTTCTTACTTTTAGAAAAATCACAAATACTCAAGTCTTGAACCAGAACCACTAAACTACAATTATTTCACTGAGGAACTTAGTTCTGGAGTGCAAATCCAAAGCAAAGACTACGTATTTGAACTTATTTCCAAGCAGTTCTATTTTCAAAGAAGCAATTATGGCACCAAGTGATGCTACACAGTATCTGGAGATTAGTGCTTTCCGGACAGATTCTGTAGTTGTAGTGTATAGAACCTTCTATGCAAGGCTCTGCAAAGGCATCCTGAGGCCGTTATTGCAATCTACCCAATTCATGTCAAAAATTAAGTGAAGTCTGCCACCTTTCAAAGCAGCCACCCAGCTGAAAAATTCTGGAGGTAGGCTATCCTCAGTTCTTCCTAGATCTATGCCATTTCATAGGAAATAAATATTCCCTGAGCCAGACAACCTGCAATATATGTTTAAGATTGCTTGTTAAAATGCCGGTCCAATTCCTTTGTATTCAGGCTTGATCAACAAACACCTAGTTTATTTCTGCTAATGAATAACCACACAATTAATGCTTAAGTATATTAAAGTCTGGAAAAACAACCAGAGTGAGGGCAAAAAACCCCACCATGAAGAGAGCAGTGTGAGGATATTGTACCTTCCACTGACAGCAGGAGAGCAAGGTTTTCAGCCATTAGGGCTAGACAACAAATCTAATTAAGGTCTCCAACACATTTGATATAAATGTGTTTACCCAAGCCAGTCTTTTGGATTGTCTAATTAGGATTACTTTATGTTCCTGGCCATTAAAGTTGACTCTGTACTGATTCCAAGGACCCTTACAGTGGTATTCAGTGGTATCTTGTACCAGAAAAAGCAGATGTAAAGCACAGCAAAGAATACCATACATGAGTAATATTAAACCTTGACATTTTAATTCCCACTTCTGCTCTCAAGTTTTTATTCCAAGATGCCTTTGCTATCATAACTTTAGATAAACCAATTAAAAAACCACCATAATGAAAGACCCAGACAAATGCAGTTCTCCTTTGAAAGCAATGGCTGGCTCTCCAGAAACGGAGGTTGCCAGTTTCTTCACCACCCTAATTCCACTAGGAATAGCTTAGTATTTCTTTATGGATCCTTGTAAGGGAAAAAAAAGGTAATAAAAACCTCTAAATACTGATTCATTTGTAGAAATAGCCTCCTATGGCTCTCAAGGGATCACAAGGAGACAGTACAGCTTAGGTAAAGAAACTGTATCCACACAGCTCAACCACTCACAACCTGTCCTCTTTGTACCACAAACATCTGTGGATTTATTCAGTGTGGGTCAGGCTGACACCAGATCTGGCTACTACACAGCTATTCCCAGCCTCTTCTCCTCCCATCACTGTCTCTCAGTCTTACCTTCCATGTATTTATGGTCTTCTATTCCTCTGTTGAAAATACCACCATTGATATAATTACTGTCTAAAGAAACTAAAAGCAGGGTTTACACTTCCTAACTGTGGCCTCTCCTACTATTCCTAAGGAAGATATAAAAATCCTACTGAGATGTTTTGTTTCTTTTATTAAGCATGTGGGTTTAGCAGCACATAACCTGAACCTAGAGTGTACATGTGTTATAATAAACCTAGCTTTCAGTAGGCACAGCAAGCCTTTCATTGGTGCTCAGAGGAGAAAATTACTCAGTATCAGAAAGTTGTTCAGTTCATGGGTGAGTCAACTCACTGGAGAATCAGAATCACTCAGGGTTGAAAGGAACCATCATCCAGTTCCAACACCCCCAGCACAGGCAGGGACTCTCCACCCTAGACCAGGCTGGCCAGAGCCCCATCCAACCTGGCCTTAAACACCCCCAGGGATGGGGACCCAACCACATCCCTGGGCAACCCATTCCAGGCTCTCACCACTCTCACAGTGAAGAACTTCCTCCTCACATCCACTCTAAATCTACCCATCTCCAGCTTTGCTCCATTCCCCCTAGTCCTGTCACTATGCAGCATCCTAAATAGTCCCTCCCCAGCCTTTTTGTAGGCCCCCTTCAGATACTGGAAGGCCACAATAAGGTTGCCTCATAGCTTCCTCTTCTCCAGACTGAACAGCCCCAATTCTTTCAGTCTGGCTTCATAGGAGAGGTGCTCCAGCCCTCTGACCATCCTCGTCGCCCTCCTCTGCACTCGCTCCAGGATCTCCACATCCCTCTTGTAATAAGGGCTGCAGAACCGGACACAGTACTCCAGGTGGAGTCTCACCAGGGCGGAGTACAAGGTCCAGCAGTGCTCCTCTCCTAGTGGGCTCCTCCACCATTTGCATCAGAAAATTGTCACCAATGCACTGGAGGAACCACCTGGCCAGTGGGTGGCTAGCTGAAGAGATCTTCCAGCAAATAGCAGGGCAGTTAAAGTACCCCATGAGAACCAGGGACTCTAGTTATGAGGCTGCTGTCAGTTGCCTGTAGAAGACCTCATCAACTTCCTCATTCTGATCATCTGGTGACCTGTAATAGACAACCATAACAGTGTCACCCATGCCAGCCTGCCCCTTAATGCGCACTCACAAACCCTCAACTCTCTCTTCATCAGCCCCTGGACAGATCTCAATACATTACAGTTGTTGTCTCAGAGAGCAACTCCTCCACCCCACCTTGCTGACCTATCCCTCCTGAAAAGGACATAGCTGTCCATGACCACATTCCAGTCATGAGAGCTGCCCCACCAGGTCTCCATAACTGTCACCAGATCATAGTCATCTGACTGGACACAGATTTCTAACTTCTCCTGCTTATTCCCCATGCTGCGTGCATTGGTGCACAGGCATATGAGTCGTCTACAACTGTACTTCGTAAGTCAGACACTCTCACCCAGCAGGTGTACTTTCCCTCATTCGTTGCCAACTTGCCAACGCATATGGGCTTATTTGTTATTAAGCTGCACCCAGCATCAACACCCAGCATGTCTCTTCTGGTTTGTCTTTAATCATGTTCCCCAATAAATTAACTAAAATAAATAACTAAATAAATCATTACCAAGTAAATAAGAACCTGGAAACAAACTGCACTACTATAGCCATCTGAAAATTTTGAGAGACTGGAAAATGGTGGATAAATTGAAATTTATCTGATTAGCAGCAGGGCAGATCCTGCACTGCCTTTGTCTTCCTAAGGCTGAACTCCTGGTGAGCGCAGGCAGACTCACATGGGCAATGTCAGAAACAGCAAATAGTGTTACACTCTTTAGAAAACATGTAGGTGTTCTTGCTTTTAGCACAGAATCCCAGAATTATTTCAGTTGGAAAGGATCTCAGAGATTAACTAGTCCCAACTCCCTGTCATGGGCACCTCACACCAGACCAGGTTGCCCTGAGACTAACCCAAGATGGTTTTGAATGCTTCCAGGGATGGGACAGGCTCCCTGTACAATCTGTTCCAGTTCCTCAGCACCCTTACAGGAAGGACTATCATCCTCAGATCCAAAATCAATATCCCCTTTTTTAGCTTGAAATCATCCTCATCCTATCACTAGAGTCCCTCTCCAGCTTGCCTGTAGCCCCCTTTAGGTACTGATAGGTTGCTATAAGGTACTTCCCAACACCTTTCTCAGGCTGAGCAGCCCCCAGCTCCCTACACCTGTCCTTCACTCAACAGAGCATTAGATGTCTTGTTTCTTGGTGACACAATGCTGTAATAGGCCTGCTGAGAAGAACAACTGTAAACATGCATAGTACAGACCTGACCTAAAACGTTTTTCACTCCACAGAAACAAGCAGTTCATCAGCACTGGGAATATAATGACAATGTGAAGCACTGCAGTGGTAACAGGAGGAGAGGGGCTCATTAAGACATTCTGCTGCCTGAAGTTTGATTAACTGCTTCCAAAAGTTAGATTCTTTAGATTGGATGCTGTTGCACATTACATTATAAATTTAGCAGCTACTGAAAGACAGTTTCAGTCTGGATTTCAGAAGCTTTTGTAAATCCACATTGGATCTTGCAACCATAGCCTTGCCTTGACTTGGGTCTGTTTTCTGGCTTTTGGGTAATCACTCGATTTCCAGCAAAAACTCAAAAGAATGCAGAGGTCTTTTGTCTCAACCTTGGGACCTCAACTCCTGCCAACCATGAGTCTACAATTTTGCTTTAACTTCTCATCTAGGAAGGACATTGAGGGGCTGGAGCGAGTCGAAACAAGGGCAACCAAGTTGGTGAAGGGGCTGGAGGACACGTCCTATGAGGAGAGGCTGAGGGAGCTGGGGTTGTTTAGTCTGGAGAAGAAAAGGCTGAGAGGGATCCTTATTGCCCTCTACAACTACCATAAAGGAGGATGTAGCAAGGCTGGTGTTGGTCTCTTCTCTCCAATTAGTGATGATAGGACGAGGGGAAATGGTCTCAAGTTGAGTCAGGGAAGGTTTAGACTGGATGTTAGAAGGAAATTCTTTACTGAGAGGGTGGTTAGGTGCTGGAATGGATTACCCAGGGAGGTGGTGATGTCACCATCCCTGGAGGTGTTTAAGGAACGAGTGGATGCAGCGCTTAGGGATATGGTCTAACGGTTAGACACTAGGAGTAAAGGTTGGACTCAATGACCGTGGAGGTCCTTTCGAGCCGTGATGATTCTATGATTTTATGGTTCTATTTAAAGATGTTGATACAAGTTTCTGACATGAAAATAAACAGGGCTGCACCCTTTCCCAAAGCAAGTGCTATATATACGAATAAATCCCAAATGCAATTTTTTTCCCCATCAGATTTATGAGAAACTAATTAATCAGCCTGAGCAACAGATCTACACTTACACAAACATACAACATTAGGGAGCTGCCTATAACGCAAGGGCCTGTTAATTAGAATCACATCATTTAAGCTTTAAAGCAGTCTTTTGTTTAATTTTTTCTGAGTCCCTGTCCTACTGTCAGATAACTGCTCTCTCACACACTCTTATTACTTGGGGAAAAGCAGGATTCAGGAGGGGTGGAGTGGAACAGTAAGTAGATCCAGAGTCCCCGATGGCTCAGCTTGTCATCTTTTCCTGCCCTCAGACACAGCTACTGCTGTGCTGCATTATCAAAAAATTAAATCAAAAATTAAAACTTCAGGGAGCCTGAATGTCTGGTTCTAGTGACATAACACCTAGTCAATAGCTATCTTTTCCATTTGCTAGCAGAGCTCTCATTTTACCTCAGTGTTTAATAGTTTCCGTGTTGAATTACAGCTCAAGTATAAAAGGCCAAAGCAACGAGGCTGGTTTGGTAAAGGAGGCTTTTCATCTCTGCACCCCTCCATCCAGGCTGATCAACTAGAACAGAAATAAATCATAGGAATAATGCATTTATATTTCTTTCTATATTAAAAACCTTATTGGTTTTAGGAGGAGGGGCAATTTCAGGTGACATTGAAAAGCTGATGGTACTACAAAAAGTTCAATGCAGAATCACATATGAAAACAAAATTCAATTGCCCAAAGTAAGTTTAATCACAGTAACAAATATCCAGAGCTACTTGCACCTTTCAAGTCATCCCTTAGTGTTCTTGTAAAGCACTAAAATCCAAGCCAAGGCTCTCAGCTCACAGTTTCTCCCCTTCCCAGAGATGCTGCACTTCCACTGGCCAGTGAGAATGGCTGGAGAGTTTCACACTTCCAACAGAGGACAAACTGGGCAGGTGAACCCATTAATTTCTTTGAGCTTCTCACACACTGTGTGAAAATTCACAATAAATATGTGAACATAAATGAAAATATTTTAGTAATACAAAACTGACTAAAGCCAATGTAAATGGTAGCAACAAGTTCTAATCCAACTCTTCCATTAATAAGATGGATTTTCTAAGTCTCTTTCTGCTTGGTTACATACACAGCAATGATAAACTCAGCAGTAGTCTTCTTACACCAAAGCCAAGGGAAGCTTAAAAAAACCCAAAAGCTAGTGGGACACTTCCCTCCGTAACCATTTTAACTTCTATTTTCAATGAATTAATGCCTGACATGACATGCAAATATCTAATGTGCTATTTTGCCACAATAATCTACTAATTCAGTTAGACTCTGCAGTTCTGCTCACCAGCAGCAAGCTGCGTGTAACCCACAGCCACTGCCAGGAGCTCAACTATCCCAGAGCAACGATTCCGTGGACCACACATCTACACAGATTTCACTGTTTCTGAACACTCTGAAATTGGTCAAGAGACAAAGACTCGAAACCTGGGGTGGTACAAACTACAGGAACTAGCTTTCCATGCAGGCTTGGCCTGCTCAGTTTTTGCTGTCTTTCATTCCACTGTATTATCACTTTGACACCTGGCAAAGTGATATCTATCTGTGAGAGTGACACACTAATATCTGGGGATGAAAACATGACAGAAGAGCAAGGTCTGCCCATCCTTCTAACTTAGCTCTCTCCTAGCCACAATGATAAACTGTTATGGAATCAGGAAGATGAGAGACAGAGATCGAAAGGATAAGTGCTTCAGTCTGCCTGATTTAGAGATGACAAATGGCTCAGATCGCTCTGAATCACCTCAAACAAACAAACTACAACAAACCACAAATGTCAGTCCAGTGTCACAAAAGAGTTACACAGAGGATGAGAGAAGCAATCATACTCTACATTTCTCACCTTTCTTTCACAAGTTAAGACATTTTTTAAGTATAAAGCAGCATTTTAACTAAAGTTTCTACAACAGCATTTAAATGAACACACACTTGAACCTGCAGATGCCCTAAACACACTGAGCACATAAATACAGTGCTCTGTGAGCACACAAATGCAGGGCCCCTCTGAGCATCAAGTCATATTTACAGCTGAGGCTGTAAAAGGCAGTAGTGACCTTCTGTTGTGGCAAATGTACATTTAAATGTACATTTTGAAATCAGAAAAGCTGTGCCTAAGTATCAGATGCAAAAATACCTGGGAATCCAGCTCATGCAAGTTAAGAGGGGCGTTTCCCTCAATTCTGAGTAATTAATAAATATTATCACTTGACACTTTCAGGGCAACAGACTTCAGTGGACTAGGCAATTTTTTTGCTTTAAAGAGGGCACAGGTCTGCTCTTCTGCTTGTGACAGGCACTTTCTGACATGACTTTCCTGTCATGTCTCATTTTGAGTGTCAGGATTTTAAATCAAGAGTAAGTGTGCAGCTTTCTACAGGAATCACTGAACAAGGTGGTTTCAAAACTGTGCTTCCTTCCAACTTTTTCAAGCGCTGCCCACACACACCTGCTTAAACTTCCATGCCCCTAAGTTTTAAGTAATGGCTGTGAATTACTACTTTTGAAAACTACCACAAAGCCACAAAGAGATGCAGAACAAATGTAAAGCCCATGTGCTCAGAGACAAATAACTTCATCTTTGAGCTTTCAGCACAGTATCAATAAGAAAAATCAAGACTAGTCAAGGAGAATAGGTACTGAAGAACATTTTTCCTTTACATTACTACACACAACTATTTTTAACATTTACTATCAAAAATATAGCTTTTTTATTCATACCAGATGATTGCCTAAAAACTTTCCTTAAGCTAAATGCATTCAAGCTTTCCTACTTCATTTTCAGGTTAGAGCAATTAGAAGGAATTCAACCTTTTAACAGCATTTCTATGGTACTAAATGTCTTTTTTAAAATATGGTATTCGACTATTTAGGGCCTAATTAGCCTTTATGGTTTGTATCTTTCCACTCCCTATTTATATTCTTATATATAGGAATTTTCTTCTCTATCCTACAGGTCCTCTTCTGTTGCCTCTCAAGCTTGATGTCCACAAATTCATCTATGACTGGATGAAATACAACTACCATCACTATTAATTTGCAGATTCAGTTCAAATCGGCATTTACTCAACACTGACAACATGGTGAGTTACATACACAGTATTTCCATGAGACCTTTACCACAGGTCCTCATTCAGTGGCCTTCTGATTCTGCCGAATAACTCCACACAGTTCAGAAGCACAAGATGAAACCCAGAACAGTCTTTTCATATTGCTGCATCACTGATGCTCCCTAAATGAACCACTTAGTTGGGTACTAACAGAATTACCGTAATGGAACAGTGTTTTCTGTAATTGTATATTGCACAAGCACTTTGCACATCTTAAGTCTTCAGCTCTTCCATTCTGCCACCGTATCTTTGTAGAAAATGATCAGTAAGCACTCTGCTGCCTAGTCACCACCACCTCGAAGAAGGCAGGTATCTGAAAGAGTAAGACAGTCCTTTCACTGAGTTTGCTCACATGAGATCATGTCTGCTCTTGGTAAAACACTTAGGGCCACACAGGCCACTTGGGTCACTGAACAGATATTGAAAATCCTAGCCTGGCAAAGTTACCAGTAAGAACAACAGGACGGTCTAAAGAAAATGCAAAAGAAAGCAATTGTAGATGATTCAGGTTTATTCTGCAGAATAACCCACTAAGCATCCACTGAACTGCCCTGTTAGGGTCCTTAGTGTCCCTTTACAAATCATAGGGCTTTCAAGGTCTTTTTTTGTGGCTTCTGAAAGTCCACCTGAGTAGTACAGAACATCACTCAGTCTGTAAACACTGCCTGGAAAACAGTAGGCTAAATAAAATGCAGGTTTTACTTCATGAAGGCTGCAGTTAGGAATATTTATTCAGTGTATTTTTAATGGTAATATGTAATATGGTCACCTATATCTTAGTGAGGTGAAATTTTTCTTTTTAAGTTAAAATGTCTGCATTTTGCACTAAAGAGATTATAATTTACTTGTAATACTTAACAACCCCTAGTCTGGACATTGATATGAACTCAGTGATTAATTTATCACAAAAGAAGAAATATCAAACCTTTATACTGAGTGGAATTCATTGGGATTTTTGGTAACTACTACTTAGAAGTTTAATTTCAACTGAATGATTCTTATTATTCAAATGCACCCAAGAGCATTTTAGCTGGCATTACATTAAAAGAATGGGAGACAGGACATGGTATTACAACAAGCCTACAGAAGAGCTATAAAGCACTATTTATGTTTGAGATTCAAATAAAACTTTAGTTAATATTTAACTGGACACCACACATTTGAGGTTTTGTTGGTTTTTTTTAAATGGAACTGTTTTGTTCTCATGTGAAAAGAGCTTCCTACTAACAAACACAATTAGAAAACTGACAAAAAGCAGAAGATTCAGAATCCGTCTTAAAAGAAAGGACTTAAACTACACTTAATATATAGATTTTTAAACATTTAATACAAAAGGGAAACTTTAAAGACTTTTTCTGTTGTAAGAAGGCTTTAGACCAGCCTGCCCACACAAACTGCTCAACTCTCATCAGTGTCTGAAGGCTGGAAAATTAGCTCAAATATTCAAATCTGGCTGGCTGGGGCTATTAAGACACGTACAGTTCTGACAGTGGGCAAAGGACTTCAGCATTAGGGTTCCTTAGGAGAACCTTACTTTGTGCTGGAGGGTACACACACATGGGGGAAAAGGAATTTTTGGCTAAGCATCAAAACAAATCGCATTAACAAAGCCTCAGAAGTTACTCAGAATCCTGATCAGCTACAGGAAGGTGTAAGCACAGAATCACAGCAGTCCTTGCCGAGGCCTGAATTATTCAAAAGAAGACAGCTTTGCACTGAAGAACAAAGATTTCTCAGACACAGTGTGTTTTTACAAGTCAATGACCGCCAATTAGGCAAAAATAATACCTCTATCTATCAGCTCTCATGCCGAGAAAAAACAATTAAAATAAATAATTGCTCATTGCTGGCTGGAAGCCCCCATGGCTGCACAAAGGTGCCCTAATGTCAAGGACTTCCGTGGAACACCATGGGCAGACATTAGCCTTTCCATAGTGTTCCCAGTGCTCTTTCAGGCAGGCACTGGCACACGTTGTACCGGCGGGGAGTGTGGAAAGGAGGGAGGGAGATTCCTTTGAGTCATCATTCACTGTCTCCAGACCCCAGCAAAGCTGCCTGCAACGTGTCTGGATCCAAATCTGGGTGGAGCTGTTACCTTTTTCAAAACTAAAGTCAATGCCAATTAGAGCCAACAAGCAATTTTTTTCAATCTCAAATGAGCAGTACTGCTCTTCTGGATTACAGAGGAGTCGGACTAAGAACAAATCCACCAGTATGTTTCAGCAGCAAACAGACCAATTAATCTTTCAATCTCTATGAAGTGTTTCTTGCTCTTCACCTTAAATCTACACTTCTTTATGTGACTTGGCACCATGTAACAACAAAATGATGTTTGCAAGTCGTGCATGGTGGGGAAGACAAGATTCCTCAAGTGTAACTGGAATTTGAGCTGAGTCGTGTGGCAATTCCCAGCCCAAGGTTTAGAAAGAGGCTTGTGGGGATATGGAAACTGGCCTCGATGAAACCCCTTAATGCAGTAATAAGACCAGAGCGTCAGAGACCTTCACAGAGAAATTCCAACTTATCAAAAGAGCCAAATTACTACCGAACTTCAAATAATACTGGGATTTCTTATTGTCTATTCGCATGACTCAGTTTTTTAAATAACCTCACAGGTGAAAATTTTCATGTACAACCCAACAGCTAATTGTCATGTCTTACATCAAGGTTTGAACTAACTGAAAGAATATTCTGCTTAGGTAAAGGCCTTTTTACATGCAACAAATACATAAATGCTGACTACACTAAGCAATGTGGTCTTTTCCAGTTTTATTTTGCGTATCAACACAAATACATTAAGTTACACTTAAAAAATCAGGTTATAATTAGTTGGTGAAATAGAATAGCTTGTAGATCATGAGTTTATCATGCCTATGTAAAAAAAAGTGTCATTACGCTAAATGGTAAGAAAGTTAACCCGTTGAAGTTTTCTTTCTCTTGTGCAGTGTAAGAATTATTCCCAAGTGCTTTTCCATCATTCTGTGGTCCTTGGGAGGGCAAGTGCTGGAACTCAATATTACTTCATTCCATTTGTGTGACACAGCTTAGATAATATGCACACCACCACCACTAGGTACTGACTAACAAACCGACCATAAACACCACTAAGAGTCCCATTTTAAGAGACTTGGCAAATGCAGAAGAAATTGCCTGGAATCAGCTCAGTATCTATTTGTAGCTGGAGTTTCTAAACCTACTCCTTGCTACAGTCTCTAAACTTACTCCTTGGTAGCATGCCAGCATGGAGACAGTCATCTTATTTGTTTTCTCTGATGGTTAAGACTATATGATCAAGACAATTGGCAATACCCTACTCAGCAAGAACTGTCACAATAACCAATGGAATGACATTCACAGCAAGACACTGCACAGAGGTCAACACAATGAGGTCAACAGCATCAGGTTCTCGTTGCAAGTGAGGCTTGAAAACGAGTTTCAAGCAATTCAACACTGAGGTGTCTTTTCTGTCAGCTCCAGCCCCCAATCCCACCTTCTCAAAGGCACACCTGCCTCTCAGTATCTGAGTTATGAGTGCTCACACAGAGACTAATATGCCCCTAAATCCATAAATTCCCCAAGTAATGAACTGTAACTTGAAAGGGGGTAACAAAAAGAAAAGGTAGAAGCAAGCAGCAGTTGGACAAAAGTTTTCCATAACAACCCCTGCTTAGCAAATCCTCTGGCAAGCAATTTATATCCACAAGAGGTACATTCCATTCTCTTGGGCTCCAGTGTCTTTTACAGTCAAAACTTCTTTCTTGCTGCAGTTTATGGCACGTTTTTACTATGTGTACTCAGGAAGCAAGCAAGGCTGACTTAACAGATTTCCACCATGACCTTTACTACCATCGGCTGAAAACAATTTAGTCCATTTTAAGTCATTTGAGAGCACTGTAAATATTATCCAAGGGGCTCTGGAATGACCACCTAAACCATGACCTTTCAAGCTGACAGATGACAAAAAGTACTCCACTTCAAACCGTTTTAAAAGACATGATAAAGGTCTCTCATCCTGCTGAATGACGAAGGAATTTTCCTTTTACCACTATACAATAAAGATGTTTCTTGTTCCATTTCAGAAATGAAATTATTTATTTTTAGAGAGGGGCATGGAAAAATTAAAGAAATAAAGTACTCCGGTCTTTTCTCTTGATTAAAAGCTCAATCCACCCAACTAATGTAAATTAAGAACTGGACTAAAAGAGGTAAAGCAAGCAACCAACAGAGTTAGGCCATACAGAAACTAAAACCCTCACACTGAAAATGCTCTGGGTAGAAATAAAGAGTGAAAGAAAAACCTGCTAAAGGCAATCTATTAAAACTTCACATCCAAAAGGACTGCCACTGGCTCTCGTACCAAGAACCTAAAACTCATCTGTGGCACATTTTTGTGACAATGACATTTTTAACTCCTGTGAAAGTGTAAGAAAGTGTAAGAAGTGCACCAGATCTTAAGTGTAGAACTTCAGGAACTTCACAAGAGCTTAAACATGTTATTTTATAGAATTTCAACCACACAGATGCCCTGCATCTAGTTCCTCTAGACAAGGCGAGGTACAGGATATACCTTGTCTTCAATGCACTACAGACATCTAGAACCTTGCCTTAATCTCTCAGCAGAACCACTGGGCTTGGACACGGTCTTTAAAACACCCAGGATTCATTAGACCTTCATAGCTCCTCATCTCCCTAGAATGGACATTCCTACCTATAAGTAGACAACAACCACACATTGCTCTCTAATGTCTCAGATCTGGCCAAACAGTACTGTAAATCTTAGAGATAAGCTAATGAGTCCTCAAATAATCCCGTTTCCAGTATCAGCTAGAGATTTCTTTAAACCATAATCAAAAAGGAATGGTCAAATGAAGGTATCTTGTTGCTTCTGTGAACTAGCAGTAGTATGTGAACACGCTTCAACAGAGCTCTCCAAAATACTGTTAAATACTTGAATTTGCTATTAAACTTGGCTGATAAACTGGAATCTTTTGGACTCAAAAAAGGCGACTGAAGAACCTTAGCCAGATTTAATTAGAATCTAATTTGAACCAAAACCAGAAACCTGCAATAACTGTGCAAATTCTGCAAGTAAGATCTGGAGGGCAAATCAAATCAAGAGGGGGCAAAATCAAACAAAAGTAAGTTATTTCTTCACAAGCAATTTTAAGCTACTGTATAGCATGTTTGTCAGTGAGACAGTCTTTACAGACACAGTGCTACATGCAATATCACAAACATATTTTACACATCTCTGTGTACAGAGGCAAGGAAAAATAAAGCCAAGAAATCTCTTCAGGAAAGTCAAACACAACTCTTCAACATAAGGATGACATGGAATATACAACGTGCAACCAGTGCAGGTACTCTGCTTTCCTACAGGAACCCAATCATCCTCCCCATATGTGGGTGAGCATTTGTCTTGAGCACTGTCTTGCCTAAAAGTTTATGCTAACAGTATAAAAATTAGGGTAAATAAGTAGTAATAGTAATAGTAACAGTAGTAAATAAGTATCCAAAGGGAGAACCATATCATATATGATTACATTTTGTTATCTAAATAGTCTTGACACACTTGTGTATGATCTTCTTAGTACTTGATCATAAAACTTCCAAAGGTCACACTGAGAGCTTAGCCATGCTAGCAGAGGTTCTAAAAGAAACTGAGGCTCAGTACTTCTAAAGCATGAGTTGCACCCAAGACACAGAGGTGGAAATAAGCAATACACTTCTCTGCTGGAGTTCAGTAGTCACCAAAGCTTCACTTGGAAACAAACCTGCAAGAGATATCAGGAGAACTTTTTTCCTTATGTTTTGGTAGCACTAACATATTTGTGTCATTGGACTGACCTGTCCTCAGCCATCTCATCATCACATCACTGTATAGGCATTACACTGATCCTCTGCCAAACACAGAGGACAGGACCAACAGAGCTGGACCAGCTTCAACACACAGATCTCTGCCCAGTATTACTTAACCTCACACCAAAGGGGTCAGTAATTCTCCTCTGAAATTCAAAACTGAAAACGTCTTCCATCTTGAGTACCTTCAGTGCCAGAAAACAGATTAGGTTTGGTAGAGTACATTGACATCCACTGTTGAGGATGAAACTTGACAGATCCCAGATTTGCCTTAAGGGTTCTAAACACCATTAACAAAACTGCCTTTTTAAAAAAAAAAAAAATAGGTTGGCTGTACTAGCTGTCTGCTCATTTGCATTTGGGATCTCCAATGAGAGATCTAGCAAGTCAGAAAACAAAAAGCAGAAACTACCTTTTTTGACAGCCAATCCTACAGAGCAGTCTGGCAGAGGGATTACCTGGGGCTGCAATGTCTAGGGGCTGCGATGTCTATGGACAGCCAAGGACATTCAGAACTGCAGACACTCTGTTACCTTCCACATCTTGAGAAACCTGAGCCCCGAACAGTTCACTTTGGTTTTCTGAATAGACTTAGGGAGGACAGTTTCTCTCGTTTTACTTAATTTTAGGCTAGAGACAAAAGATCACAAACTTCTGAGTGATCTTTCAGAGTGAGGTTTGCCTTCTCCTACTTCCCTCTAGCTCCCCACCCAAAATGCAGGATGTCCTTCCTACAACACAGCCAAGACATCAGAGCTGAAAAAAGCCTCAAAAAGGCTGAAAACCAAATACATTCTAGAAAATTTATAAGTTTTCCCACTTCCATCACAGTAATGATGTACAGGAATTTCTTTGAGATTCCTAATTACGATAAAGAACCGATAAAGTTATCTTTAATTTCTTCATTGCTTTTACACCGTTCCTGAAACATACAAACATTATGCAAGTTCTGCGTGACTATGCACATTATGCAAGTCAACACAAGTCCAGTGTGTACAGCTTTTTCCTCAAATGAAACTAAATAATACAGAAACCAAATAGCAGTTAAGTGGCAGGGGGATTGGACTAGATGATCTTTTGAGGTCGCTTCCAATCTCTAATGATTCTATGATTCTACGATTCTATGTTTATACCAACACTCCATTACAAAAATGGATATAATATTTTTATCTGTAGTGGTAGAAAAGTTCATACTACTTCTTTATGGTTTATAACAATCTACTACTAACTGGGTGATAGCCCAGAGACATCCTACTCTAGTTAAAAACAAAGGTTACCCAATGTTTTACTGAATCACAAGACACAACCACTTTATCTAGTAGCCATTAGTCTGCTTAAGTCTGACCTCCTTGTTCCTGAGGAGCAACACATAACATAGTTTAGTTAGCACTGGAGTCACAATTTTCTGTATCTATCTCATGAAGGATAAGACTTTTACTCAGGACTTAATCACTAAAGAGAAGCTTTTCATGTCAAAGGGTAAAAAACTGCACAAGCTCTTCAGTTTAGAGGTGACGGTCATCCAGGTTGATTTTTCAATGACCTTTCTCAGTACATAAACCAATTGAAAGAAATCACAGTAAGAGACAGCCAATCTGCATTCCCAGAAATGCTTTCATAATGTATCCTACGTAATCAGCCAGCATTAAAAACCAAAACATTATTTTAGCTGATCTTCCTGAACTAGCTGAACACTGTGTAGAAAACTCCCCTCGAAAGTCAGATAAAAACATACAACAAAACTACATATACAATATAGACTCAGACGTGGCAGAGAGTCCAATAACAGAGCAAAGAATTGTTGATGAGAAATTGGACTTTGTAAGAAAATACAGAAGGTCAGAAGGCTCACTGATAAAAATAACACCACTGTTACTACAAAGCTCATGGCTCAAGTTTTATAATGATTCCCAAAATCTTCAGCATGACTCTGAAGGTGGTGCAGAGAGCACCCTTTAATCATTTCCATGCTATCACACAAGAAACAGGCTCAGCCACAAGCCTTTGGAGGTAAGGAAGATCACAAAGCCCTGACACACAGAAGACTAAAAATAACTCAGTGAGACAAGTAACGAAAGAGTAATCTCATTTCCACATCTACTTGGAAAATAACAAGTTCCAAACAAAATTATTTAAGTAAGGGCTTCAGTCATCCAATTGAAAGGCTCACCACAAGGATGGCTTCAAAACTCTAACAGCTCCATGTTTATGTAAATTGATCTAATGTTTTCTTGCTACCTTTCGGTTCCTGGACCAAACTTGCCAGTACAAATGAAGTGAAATGAAATTCAGGCTACATTACACAATGATAAGTACTTAATACGGTCTTCTCATCTCACAGGAAGAATAGTGAAAATTTAAAGCTGGGCTGGATGAGGCTCTGTCCGGCCTAACCTACGGTGGGCTGTCCCTGACCATGGTAGGGGAGTTGGAAGTGGATGATCCTGTGGTCCCTTCTAATGCCAACTGACTCTATGACTTGGTGTAGGTGATCCTGCTGTGGCAGGGGGCTTGGACTAGATGATCTTTTGAGGTCCCTTCCAATCCCTAATGATTCTATGATTCCTACAAGGACCATATTCTGTTATCAGTTTGTAAAAAAGTGCATAAACTTCAGGACTAACAGTTTATACTCATCTGTCTTCCTTTTGTTAAGAAAAGGTTTAGTGTTACCACCACAAACAGGCTGCAATAAGCAATACAATAAGATACTTCTTACTTTATGCATAATTGCAAAATAAGCTTAAAACCAGCCCCTAATATTAGAAGATTCATGAAAAATTCTGTTATGCAGATTTACTTGGTACCAAGGTGCCGCATAATAAAAACCCCCTAACAGAGAGCTAAAATAAAAATAAATCCCTATTTAAATCATCTTGTTCCTTTTAATGTTACTTAGTCTGATACTGTGATGGGCTTTGTAGTAGCACCCTGTTGTGTGAGCTGTCTAAAATATTCCACTGTCGTCTAATCAGCTAAACACTCTTTGTATAAGTCCTAATCTTCCCCAACTTTTTCCTAACTGCCAAACACCTGCAGAGAGCTCCCATAGTTATCTTTGTGATACAGAAACATGAAAGATGAAACATGGTGCGTGTTACAGAAGCTCTGCATACATGACAAAAAGCTCAAAGGATTGCCAAGCTGCCCAGTTACCACTGGATTCTCCCTGAAGCTCATCATTTGTGCAAGTAAACTCACAACACACCACAGAATTGTTCTTCGATGGAACAGTGAGTGAATAAAACTCTGTCTGCCACTGAAATACCACACATCATTTATTGAGCACTTCCAGTGAAGGCAAGGAAGGAAAACAAATCCTCATCTTACCTGTGTTTCACTGGTTACATACTTACTTCCCATCATTCCATCACACTTTCATAGAATGATAGAATCATAGAATCATTAGGGATTAGAAGGGACCTCAAAAGATAATCTAGTCCAATCCCCCTGCCACAGTAGGATCACCTACACCAAGTCACACAGGAACATATCCAAGCAGGTTTTAAATGTCTCTTTCTCACCCTCACTGGGAAAAAGTTCCTTCTCACACGCATATGGAGCCTCCTATGTTCCAGCTTACACCCACTGGCCCTCATCCTATCACTAGATGACACTGAGAAGAGCCTGGCTCCATCCTCCTGACACCCACCCTTCACATATTTATAGACATTAATGAGGTCACCCCTCAGTCTCCTCTTTTCCAAGTGTTGTAGTTTGAAAATTGCTAGCATTTTCAAATGTACAGCAGTTCTGCTTTCATGAAGAAGAAAAGAAAAGGAGTTGTTTTGTTTTGGAGGACCCCTCCCCTACAGGGGACTTGTCCTGGGGGAAGGTGTCACTGGTCCTGGACCTGCTCCGGATGTCTGTGTTGGGTTAGCCTATGAAAAGCAGAGCGGGCGGTTTGTTTT
>VXBP01002020.1:435238-508774 GCA_013400115.1 Rhinopomastus cyanomelas | reverse complement strand
TTTTTCTTTTCTTTGTCTGTATACAGCTATTAGGTTAATAAACTTCTATCCAGTATCCTGAGCTATTCATTGTCTGGCAAATTTGTCCGAGATGTCATCGAGACCTTACTGCAGAGAATGCGGGCAGTTCATTGATTTGAACCTGCTAAAACTGGTGGAAAAACCCCAACCCGCTACACCAAGCTAAAGAGACCCACCTCCCTCAGCTTCTCATGAGGGAGGTGTTCCACTTCCTTCATGATCCTACGCTGGACTCCCTCTAGCAGCAACATGTCCTTCTTGAACTGAGGGGCCCAGAACTGGACACAATATTCCACTATGTGGTCTCACTAGTGCAGAGTAGAGGGGGAGAACAACCTCTCTCCATCTGCTAACCACCCCCGTTCTGATCCACCCCACGATGCTGTTGGCCCTCTTGGCCACAAGAGAACACTGCTGGTATCTTTCTCCTACACTGCTCTCCAATAGGTCAGTCCCCAGCCTATACTGGTACCTGGGGTTGTTCTTGCCCAGATGCAAGACTCTACACTTACCCTTGTCATACTTCATTAAATTTTGCTTTGCCCAGCTCTCCAGCCTCTCCAGGTCTTGCTGAATGGCAGCACAGTCTTCTGGGGTGTTGACAACTCCACCTGAAGTCCAGAGTTGTGACTCTGCTAGGTATTCTGTTCCTACCACATGAGACCCTGAACTCCACCATCTCATGGTCACTGCAACCAAGGCAACCCTCAGCTTTCACTGATTCAACCAGACTCGCCTTGTTGGTGAGTACAAGATCCAGCAGCACTCCTCATCCTAGCGGGCTCTTGGACCTTTTGCATCAGGAAATAGTCACCAATGCGCTGGAGGAAGCTCCTGGACTGTGGGTGGCTGGCTGAATACATCTTCCAGCAAACAGCAGGGTAGTTAAAATACCCCTTGAGAACCAGGCCTGTAGCTGTGAGGCCTATGTTCTCACCCCAAAATGGAAGTAATGAACAGAATACAATTTGTGCCCCAGAGTCTTTCACCAAACATCTTAGTGCCTTAAGGTCTTCCTTCATTCCCCTCGGGCTACGGAATACAGCTTCCTCCCCACCTGTCTGGAAGATCAGCAGTGGGTTATAGTCAGCTGATCCCACCAGGTTAGGGAGCAATCTAGTGATGTCCCTGATTCGGGCTCCAGGTAAACTGCAGACTTCCCTGTGATGAGGGTCAGCTCTGCCTATTGGGCCCTCAGTCCCTTTCAGGAAAGTGTCTCCAATAACTAGAATCCTGCTCTTCTTTGTGGAGGAGGTCATCATAGTAGTGGAAGACTTCCTGGATTTATGCCATCTTGCTAGGACCTCTGATATGAGTTCCCTATCCTTATTAGACAGCCAGTCTAATAAGGATATAGAGGCTGTCTAATAATAGGGGCTTATGTCTACTACTCAGTGGCAACTGGGGAGGTGAGGCAGGCAAGAGTGGTATTCGCCTTCTGCCATGACCTTGCACTTGCTCCACTCACCCCTCCTACTTGGGCTTCTGTCCTCCATCTGAGAACTACAGGATACAAGCTTGAATTCCATTACCTTTCTTGTACTAAATGCAGTTCCTTCCTATGCAGAGATCCAACTGCTTGAAGTTTTCTACTATAAAAGCAGAATGAGAACACATACTTCTCAAGAAAAGCTTCATCATGGTGCACATTCTCATAGAATCATAGAATCACTACGGACTGGAAGGGACCTCGAAAGATCATCTGGTCCAATCCCCCTGACACAGCAGGATCACCTACACCAAGTCACACAGGAACACATCCAGGCGGGCCTTGAATATCTCCATTGATGGAGACTCCACAACCCCCCTGGGCAGCCTGTTCCAGTGCTCCGTCACCCTCACTGGGAAGAAGTTCCTTCTCAGGTTGACGTGGAACCCTTTATGTTCCAGCTTACAACCATTGCCTCTCGTCCTATCACTACATGACACCAAGAATAGCCCAGCTCCATCCTTTTGACACCCACCCCTCAAATATTTTTAACAGATTTTCACACACCAACTTTGTTAGACAACACAGAGTTACTTCAGGCTTTCAAAAGAACTTCTTGTCTCATGTGGTACCATTTTGAGCTATTTTGTGTCTCCTCAGAAGCTGAGGAAAAAAATATGTTTCCCCCATCTTTTGACACACCTGCACTAGAAGAGCAAGACTTCTGCTTCACCACACCGAAGATGAGCACGTTGACCTGAACTTCTCTCCACACGAGTTTAGAGTGCAGCACGACTGCAGCAGACACAAATACAAGAAAGCACTGCAAAACACTTAAGACACCAAACAGTTCTGAGGGTTTCATTCTACAAAAATATTCCTGTTTCTCAGACAGGTTAAGACTGATTTAATTCCATGTGAAGGAGTCAAAACCACTTGGAAATAATTAGAGCTCCTTCAACAAAAATAGATCTGGGTTTTAGAGTTTAATGTTTACTTGATTTCATTGAATTTAAGAAGAAATATTCTCACTTATCATGTTAATTTTTCCAAAAGCAAATTCTGGATGGTCCACACTGGGTAGGCAAGAGACCGTTCCAACACTAAAGGTTTTTTCTAGCAGGTCTTGGTGATCCTCATGCAGAAATGCCATTAGGATAGGCTGCATCCACTCCTCCTTTCTCACTCTTTTTGTCTAGGCATTTCATGTCTCTAAACATAAGGTATGTGAAGCACAGAGGTTCTTTTCATACTAAATTCACAACTTTTGAGAAACTGGATGAAATGTAGAGAAGTTCCATGTTACAGATGGCAACTGTCAATTCTGCTTATGCTTGGAGCATTATCTTTAAGAGAAACAAACCTTAATCAGATTCCATTTGCTTTGCCCACTTAGTATCTGCAGTATTGCTGAGCCGGCTGTCACGTGGGAACTCCACCGGCAGGGCAAGATTCTCCTTTAAATATAAAGTGGATTTCTTTTTACACCAGATCCTTTGCATTAGCTGTGCAATATAAGCCTTTGCTTGATGACAGAACCTTTACAACAGTTCTGAACAACTTTCTAAGAGATTACAAACAAAGTATAGGAAGCTGCAAGATGGGCTGCTCCAAGAGCAGAGAGAAGCCACGCAAGGGCAGCCTCACCAGTTTGATCCCACCAGAAAAAACATGTTGTGATGTTTTGACCTTTAACCAAGCAGGATTCAAACTGAGGACCTTCTGCTTGTAAGACTGATGCTGTTTCCAAGGAGATACAGCTCCCAGATATCCTTTCCCATAAGCCTATTCACCAAAGGCTTTCGTGGAACTGGGAACTTGTGTTGCTCCTGGATTTCTGTTACTGCCATCTTTTCAGAGTTTTCTGCTACGCAGCAGAATCTCTCCTCTCTCAGCTTGCCATTTATTCTGAAGGAGTGATAAACATTTCATTTCATGTATTTTTCCTCATTTTTCTCTCAATAGAATGGGATTTAGCTATCATGGTGTTAGGAGCATGGCGTGGCAGGTTTCACCCATACCAGGAGGAGGGCAAAAAGCAGCAGGCAGGAGAGAAAGGCCCCACTCACACAGTTTTCCATCTTTTAAAACCCTTTGTTCACTGTTCTCTGTTAATAAACAGAGAATTTTAGATTTTGCTTTTCACCCTGAGAATAATGAGCGAAAACTAGCACATAGGCACAGGCTGGGAGAGGGATAGCTTTCATTGGGTCCAGACAAAGTCCAGTGAAGCCAGTCAGAAGCAGAAGAAGGAAATGCCAGGCACAGGACTGACAGAAATTAAAAATTAAACTTTCCTGCATGAAACAGAACCAGAGCTGAGACAATCTACCCACAACACAGCTCCATCCATTAGTTCAGCCGTGGCCATGACACAAACCAGTCCACGCTGCAGCCTCTAAGGCATTGTTTAATGAAAGTGTACATGCAGCAATGACTGTTGCCTGTTTCACTGTCTCTCACACCAACATCTGTTTCAGTTTAAGTCTGTATCAGTTTCCCCTTATGAGGGTTTTAACTTGGAGCTCTTTGGTGAGGCTCAAAAGGAGCCTCAGGGAAGTCTTAGCATACTTTTAGGAACAAACACTTGATCAATCAGAAAATTTAAGGGAATAACTAGACAGGAAAACAAATTCCAAGCATAACAGTTTGACCTGAAAAGTATTTTTAACACACTCCTCATCATGTGCCAAGTGAAAGGGAAAAAATGGTTCACTCTCCACTGATAATACCTGAAGGTATTAATTTGGCCAAAGAAACACTGAGGATCACAAAGTCAGTCCTGAATGTTAAACAGACTTGCTTTTTTAAAATGATAAAATATCAGCTGCAGTTGACTGGTCATTACATTGCTGGCACACATCACCACGACTGGCTCTCCTACAGTATGTTCTGTTAAATAACAGAATGAGAGAAAGTAACCTAAGTGTGTATCCTCTGAAAAATTTTGGTAGATATGCAAATGAATGGATTTTTCCTCTCTCTTCATGCAGGAAAGGTGCATGACCATTTTAAAACACCATTATCACACTAAAACAAGAGGGAGTTGTAAAAAGAAGCGTGCAAGGAGCACCTCTGGGTAGAGATAACCAACACAGTTTATGTAAGACCACAGTACTCATTAATGACTGTGGCAGACTGGTGGCTTCCCAGTAGAGAAGGTGGTGACTAACAGGCACCTTCAGCACAGCACAAACATCAAGACAAACAGAAAGGCACTTAAACTTGGTGGTTCCAACCACATTCCTTTGCTGCAGACATTGCTCAGTTAACATTGCAATCCCTGTCTTCACAAGAACCAACCTCTGAGCAGGAGAATCTTCCTCCCTGAAGTCCAGTGCCCCAGCCAAGGCTCTTCCCCATACCCTTTCTCTGGTTTTGCCATCTTACAGCACACTATGTTTGAATACAACAGCCACAAGTCATCCAGCTGCTTCAGTCATTTAAAGACCATACTAATATAAGACATTTTGGAGGCTCAAGGGGAAAAGATACTCTGTAAGAAGGATGCAAGAGCAGTAGCAGAGTTTTATCTACACTTTGAAAAGATTTCAAGGAAGTCCATGGAAAGAGCAGATCTGCAAAGTTACCTTNCCTGTGTGACTTGGTCTAGGTGATCCTGCTGTTGCCGGCGGATTGGACTGGATGATCTTTCGAGGTCCCTTCCAATCCGTAGTGATTCTATGATTCTATGATTCTATGACTTCCCTTCAACAAAAGACATGCAAGAGGCAACAGTTTTGAAGTAGCGCAGCAAGTACAGGAGCGCCCTGAGAATCACCATTAAGAGGAATACTGTTTCTTTCCCTATCTCTTGAGATTTATACAATGCCACATGGACTGTGGTGACAACATTTGCTTAAAGTACAAACCAGGGGCAGCAAGCACTAAGCAAGGAAGTTACGCAGCTCACATGCACAGAGGATCCGTGCTGCTTTGAAGAGGACAGTGATGAAAAACAAAATGGAACATAACATTGTAATGAGTTATACCCTACAGAGATGTGCAGGAGGAAGTTGTGTTCTCAAACAATGATCTCGACTTTCAACTGGAATATTTGGTGCAATTATTACCAAAGGAAAAAAGCATTTTGTGATACATTTGCAAAGCTGAATTTATATAACTAGCTTCTTTGTTTAAAATAAAAAGTCAGAAGGGCATAATAAAAGAGTATTTTATTATAATAAATATAATGTATTTATTATATACATATAATAATTATATGAATATAATATAATTAAAAAGGAAGTAGACCCATTTTGTAGGAAAGTACCAAAGGTCTCTAATGAAAAGTAGTAAGAATGAGTATTCAAATGAGAATAGGATTTATTTATGAATCATGCTGAGTAAACAGAATGTGTGGACAATACCAAGGTTCTACCTCAACATTATCTCAAATAGTGGTTTGATGATCATCACCATCCTGGACAGAACTTTGGCTCAAAATCACAGTTTCTGGAAACCACGAATTCATGGCCATGCTGCCCTGAATAATTGTCTTAAACTGTCTTGTATTTTCATCATTTCATTCAAGTAAATCAAATCTTCACCTTTTAGAAAGCAAATTATTACATAGACTTACCAGACCTCTCCCACCAGCATTTTCCACTGTTACACAGCCTTTATCACCCTCAATACTTACGACTTCCAGTGTTAAATAATCTCACCTGTTCAGCATAAAATAATGCTGACTAGCAGCAGCATCAAAAAGAATAGTCTGAGATCACAGACTTGTAAAGTTCACCTGTAAGTTATGTGAACTTATAGGCTCTATTTACTAGTCAGTTTAGCTTCCTTCTGCTGGGAACTTCAGGAGCCAAAATCTTCAGTTTTATCAACAGGCTTCAGTGAGCAACTAAGAAATCAGTCTTCACACAGACAAGCCCAGCATATACACTTCTATCCTGGCACCTGTTTGGAAATCAAAGGCATTGAAACAAACACAAACAGTGAACAAAGATACCAATACATAGGAATAAAAGGAAAAGATTAATATTTGCAGTCTGTATATAGTTAAAAGTATAACAGAATTTTTAGTGATAGAACCTAAAACCTTCATGTCTAATACCTCACAAAGGATACAAACAGATGTACTTAGACCATATGACTGTGGGGAACTTTAAAAAGACCAAACTGTTGGATGAGGGAAAGGCTGTGGATAACGCCTACCTACATTTCAAAAAGCCTTTGACACTGTTCCCCACAGAATTCTCACAGAAAAACTGTCTGCTCATGGCTTGGATGAGCAGATGATCTGCTGGATAAAGCACTGGCTGGATTGACAGGCTCAAAGAGTGGTGGTCAATGGAGTTAAGTCCAGCTGGTGACTGATCACCAGTGGTGTTCCTCAGGTCTCAGAGTGGGGATCATTTTTGTTTAACATCTTTATTGATGATCTTGATAAGGACGTAGAGTGTTTCATCATTAAGTTCACAGATGATAACAAGTTAGGGAGTGTTGATCTGCACGAGGGTAGGGAGGATCTGCAGGGGGATTTGGATAGATTGGAGCAATAGGACAATGTTGATGGTCAACAAGGCCAAATGTCAGGCCCTGCATTTGGACGACAGCAACCCCTCCAGTGCTACACACTTGGGGAAATGTGGCTTGAAAGCTGTCTGCAGAAAGGGACCTGGGGGTTCTAATCAACGAGTGGATGAATATAAGCCAGCAGTATGCCCAGGTGGCCAAGAAAGCTAATGGCATCCTGGCTTGCATTGGAAATACTGTGACCAGCAGGAGTAGGGAGGTGATTATCCCTCTGTACTGGGCACTGGTGAGGCCACACCATGAGCATTGTGTCCAGTTTTGGGCACCTCAATACAAGAGAGATGTTGAAGTGCTGGAGCGAGTGCAGAGGAGGGCAACGAAGCTGGTGAAGGGCCTGGAGAATAAATCTTATGAAGAGCAATTGAAGGAGCTGGGGCTGTGTAGTTTGAAGACAAGGAGACTTAGGGGAGACCTTATCACTCTCTACAACTACTTGTAAGGACATTGTGGAGAGGTTGGTGCTGGTCTCTTCTCAGAGGTGATTAGCAATAGAACAAGAAGGAACAGCTTCAAATTGCAGCAGGATAGGTTTAGACTAGACATTAGGTAAATTCTTTGCACAGAAAGAGTAGTCAGACATTGGAACAGGCTTCCCAGAGAGGTTGTTGAGTCACCATCCCTGGATGTGTTTAAGGGTCGTTTTGATGTGTTGTTGGCATATGTGATTAAGAGGTGAACTTTGTAGAATAAGGTTATTGGTTGGACTCGATGATCCCAAGCGTGTTTACCAACCTGAATCATTCTATGATTGTCCTGGGAACTGGTGGGGCCAAACCTTAAGCTCTGGGTTCAGTTTTGGGCACTTCAATACAAGAAAGACATTGAGGTGCTAGGCCAGGCCTAAAGAACAACAAGGTCTGGAGAACAAACTTTGTGAGGAGGAGCTGAGGCTGGTTAGTCTGAAGAAAAGGAGGCTGAGGGGAGATCTTCTTGCTATCTACAGCTGTCTGAAAGGTGGAGGTGTTTTCTCACAATTAACAATAAACAGGAGGAGAGGAAACAACCTCAAGTTGCACCAGGAGTTTACATTGGACATTAGGAAAAGCTTCTTAATGGAAAGAGTCATCAGGCTTTGGAACAGGCTGGCTAGGGAGGAGGTTGAATCACCATTCCTGCACATGTTTAAAAGTCATGGAGATCTGGAGCTTAGGAACATGGTTTAAGTAGTGGCCTTGGGACAATTGGGTTAGTGAGTTGACTCAACGGTCTTGAAGGTCTTTTCCAGACTAAATGATTCCATGCTTCTGTGATGGAGAGTGACCAAATGGGCGTGTTCAGGATCAGTAAGTTTACGGTCAATTAAATGTGACCACTGAAAGGTTTTCCTAGTGGTGGGCTTTATGTCTTTTAATAATTTATTGAGTAGAGGTGAGCTAAATAACACAGATATTAATGAGATTCAGGGTTTGTGAACTGTGGTACCTTCCATGCTGCAAACACACAGCATACTTCAGTGCATCCACAGAAAAGTGGCAGCACTGAACATACCTGGGTTTGCACTGTGCTGACCCTAACCTTGCTTTGTTGTTCCCCATCACTCCACTGTGGACCAGTCTTTTTGATAGTTCTCTGGGGCTGCAGCTTGTGGTGATGGTCCTCAGCTCCAACTATCTCTGTGTATGGCTCAGCACCCGTTGCTCCTCACATTGACATGCCTTGGTATCTGAGTGCTTGGCTTGCCTCTGTTGGCCAGCTTCACAACATACGTTAAGTTCAGCCACCTACCTGCTATGATCCCCAAGATTTTATGTTGTATTCTTCCTGTAAGTGCTGCCTTTATTTTTGCGCTTAGATGTATTGGGAAGGGGGGAGGTGGGGCTGTTAATCTACACGGTATTTGTCTGAATTCACCTCAAGGATCTGGATAGGTGACCTGGACTCTTCATTATCTGTCTTTGTGTAATCCACAGTCATTATCTTAGATGATTTGATGTTTTCTTCTAGCTCATTGATAAAATGTCGGTCAGTGAAGGACAAAGAACCAATTACATTAGGATCCTATCAGAAAGCCTTCAACTGGATGACAATTTCCCTCTGACTTCTCAGTTATTAATCTCTTAAATGTATTGTCTTAATTTCGTAATACATCACCACCTAGAATATCGAGAGTCCTTGTTAACATATTTGTATTTTAATTAAAAAATCTTTTATTCAAGAACTATTCAAAAAAATAATCTGCTTTTAAGAACTTACTATAAATGTTTTGGTTTTTAATACAATCCCATAATATGATCAGGTGGAAAAGTCACCATGTTTTTCAGGTTTATAGCTAACGACAAATTATTCCAGAGTTTCTTACTAATTATGAGAACCTTGTAATTTCTAGCATACCATTGAATATTAGTGTCTTCTACTGAATTGTAATTAAAATCTGAGTGTTATAGGGGTTTGCATCAGTGTTTCAGCAGAAACCTGTGTATGCAAGCTAACAAAAGACATTTCCACAAATTTATGTAAAGGAAAAACAAAATGAAGATATTCCTTTTTAATGTGGACAAGAATGACTTGATTTTCTCTGAAGTGAGCATGACACAGTACACAAAGGAGGGAATAATCAGCATAGAAAGTTCCATGTGAAGGACACTGGGGCATCATTTTAGATTAAGGTCAGCCCACAAGGTGGGCCACAGTTCTGACCTAAGCAATGTGCTTACCCTAATGTTGTACCTGTATAAAGATAACCTGAAACTCATTGTTTAAGGGTTGTTGCCAAGTTAACTGTTTTACCTACCCGGAAGAGTCTACACCCCATGTCTTCTAGAAAACGTCATGATCAACCCAAGGTCTTCTGAAGAAAGATGGAGATGTAAAAGAGAGAACATAAGAAATCCCAGAGAGGAAATGGAATGATCATGACCCTACCAAATAGCTTCACATCGGAATAATGGATGATTAAAGGTTTACAGCTGCTCTTGTAGTTTCTTGTGGATTTTGTAAAAACTTGTTGTGTTTACTTACTGCTGTAGAAATGGATATTGAAGCTCATCTTGTGGAGCTATGTATTATTAGCAAGTTAAGGGGGTCAGCTCTGACATTAGCATAGGTTTCCAAATGAATCTTGCAGGGCTTTTTTCCCATGTTGGCTATAAGGTGCTTTGGGAATGAGACACCTTTGACAGAGATCTCAGTTATATGAAGTTGTCCTGACCAGTAGCTTTCAGATGCCTTCAAGCAAAACTTTGTGCATGCATTATACATATGTTTTTATGCTGTGAAAACAAGTTATCAGTGAGTCAGATATTATAGAAAGAAACAGAACAAGTTAGTCTTTGAGTTAAGAAATTACATCTAAACCCCTGAACATTAAGTGACAGTGTTTCTCCTACTCCTTTACTTACTATCCAGTTATTTCTTAATCTTTAGTGTAACAGTCCTTCAAGATGAGAACTGTATCTAAGAAATTAAGTAATAGGATTAAGCATTTTGCCTATAATTATTCTTCACAGAATCACAGAACATTAGGGATTAGAAGGGACCTTTAAAGATCATCTAGTCCAATGACCTTGACACAGCAGGATGACCTGGACCAAGTCACACAGGAACACATCCAGGCAGGTTTTAAATGTCTCCAGAGAAGGAGACCCCACAACCCCCATGGGCAGCCCCTTTCACTGCTCCGTCACCCTCACCATGAAGAAGTTCCTTCTGATATTTATATGGAACCTCCTATGTTCCATCTTACACCCATTGCCCCTTGTCCTATCACTAGATGACATTGCAAAGAGCCTGGGTCCATCCTCCTGACACCCACCCTTCACATATTTATAGACATCGATGAGATCATCCCTCAGTCTCCTTTTTTCCAAGCTCAAGAGACCCAGCTCCCTCAGCCTTCCCTCAGAAGGGAGATGTTCTATTCCTTCATCATCTTCCTGGCTCTGCACTGGACTCTCTCCAGCAGTTCTGTGTCGTTCTTGAGATAAGAGACCCAGAAATGGACTTGGATGAGGGATTAGAATGCAGTGTCAGCAAGTTTGCCGATGACACAAAGCTGGGTGGTGTCGCCAACACCCCTGCAGACTGTGCTGCCATTCAGCAAGACCTGGACAGGCTGGAGAGCTGGGCAGAGATACAACATGATCAAGTTAATGAGATACAACAAGGTCAAGTGTAGAGTCTTGCATGTGGGCACGAACAACCCAGGTACCAGTATAGGCTGGGGACTGACCTGTTGGAGAGTAGTGTAGGGGAAAGGGACTTGGGGGTCCTGGTGGACAACAGGATGACTATGAGCCAGCAATGTGCTCTTGTGGCCAAGAGGGCCAACAGCATCCTGGGCTGGATCAGAAGCGGGGTGGTTAGCAGACCAAGAGAGGTTCTTCTACCCCTCAATTCTGCCCTGGTGAGACCACATCTGGAGTAGTGTGTCCACTTCTGGGCTCCTCAGTTCAAGAGGAATGTAGAGCTGCTGGAGAGAATCCAGCATAGGGCAACAAGGATGATGAAGAAGGTGGAGCATCTCCCTTACGAGGAGAGGCTGAGGGAGCTGGGCATCTTTAGCTTGTAGAAGAGGATATGGAGGAGTGACCTCATTAATGTCTATAAAAATGTGAAGGGTGGGTGTCAGGAGGATGGACCCAGGCTATTCTCACTGCATCTAGTGATAGGATGAGGGACAATGCTTGTAAACTGGAACACAGGAGGTTCCACATCTATGTCAGAAGGAACGTCTTGACAGTGAGGGTGACGGAGCATTGGAACAGGCTGCCCAGGGTGGTTGTGGAGTCTCCTTCACTGGAGTCGTTTAAGACCCCTCTGGATGTGTTCCTGTGTTACTTGGTCTAGGTGATCCTGCTGTTGCAGGGGGATTGGACTAGATGATCTTTCGAGTTCTCTTCCAGTCCCTAATGATTCTGTGATTCTGTGATAAGATTCCAGATGCAGTCCCACCAGGGCAGTGCAGAGGGGAAGGAGAATCTCTCTCGATCTGCTGACCACCTCCCTTCTGATCCACCTCAGGATGTCATTGGCCCTCTTGGCCATAAGGGCACATTGCTGGCTCATGGTCATCCTACTGTCCACCAGGATCGCCAGGTCCAGTTTTTACCTACCTTTTGAGTTTAACTTTAGCTAATTTAATGGTGTTTTCATAGCAGTGCAGCTCTACGACAGCACTAAAATACCTTTATTTGTACTTTTCTTTAACAGGGAGCTGTGAAAACTGGTAGTTGTTCTCTTTTTCTGATCCAGCCACACTATATAACAAATTTAAAACACACTTTTCTGCTTAATATTTTAAAAGGGTATCTAATTTTGAACAGATGAGAGCAACCAGGTATTTAAAAAAAGGAAATTACTCTCTAGAGAAAAATACATCCCAATTTCCGTCAAACTTGCAATTCAATGTAACAAAAGAAGGTGCTACATGGGACATCCTGCCTGACTGGCACAATCTCTCAGCATCTTCTGCAATGATGGGATGTGGAATCCTGTGTAATTGGTTGAACAACAGGAGTAGGAACTGAAATAGTACAGTTTAATCTCAGAAGTTTATAATCTATGTCTTCAAACTTACAGTCCTTTATTCTGGTTCCTGCCGTGAAACTGGCAGCACACAGGTGGATGAAGAGAGTGCCTCAGTAAATAGCTGTCAAGTAAGAGCAATAGGACATAACCTTCTGCTGTGTTTCCCTGTTGGAATGACTCACTTTTAAAAATTTCATGTTATTTTTTTGTTCCTCAAAAATTAAAAACAAAGTGAAAGGAATTCACTGTAATTAACAACAAGAAGCTCTCACCGAATACTGCAACTTTCTGTTCTTAACTAACTCTAATTTCATTCTACCTTGTATGCAAATGTCGAGCAGAGCATCTGCAAGTGCCCCAGGGGCTGTTTTCTCAACTGCCTTCCCACAGAAACCACTTTGCAGATTTTCACTGGCATGAGCAGGTTTTTCTTCAGGCTCAGAAAGCCTGAAGGATCAGACCTGTTACCTGCTCAAAACGCCATTTGGTTTTTGATTTACAGGGACAAACCGTGGCATAAAAATACCGGGAGACAAAAACATACCTCTTTGCAGTCACTTGCTGCAGGCACAAAGGATAGAGCAAAGGTTGGGTAAATTTTGTCTTTTCCACATTTCTGAGGCACAGAGCAAAGAGATTTGAAAACTTTGTTTCCTACCCAAATGTGTCAGAGAACAGAGATGGCAATGAATACAGATTTAATGTGCTTCAGCACAGAATCCTATTCTCTTCCAAAGTACTGATACGCATTGATCTTAGGGTACTCAGCTGTGTAAAATCGAGACACAAGAAATTAAGAGTATGTAGTCTTACAGCTTTGCTCTTCCTTGTATCTGCAGTAATTTTACAATTAATTTCCATGTCTTCCAGTTTCTTTCTGCCCTTACGTTAAAAGCATGAACCAAATTATTTGCAGTTTAATACACTTTTTAAAGAGGGTATTCCCCTCTAAATCTATTGTAACTCGCAGTTTATTCTCCTCTGAAGACCGTGTATTAGTGTTGACTTCACTTCTTGTAAACAAGAAGCCATGTTTTTAATAGCCAATATGCTTTTCTTTACATTCCCGCATGCAGAGATACACACAGCAACAGCCGCACGGTAACAACCACCTGATCTGGAGCTGTGCCAATGAGGCACCTTCTATTTGTTTTCTCACTGTTACAAGCAATACAAACTGCAGGTGTTTGTACTGACATTTGCTTGCTATGAAAACGCACTTCCAGGGAAACAGGCTCCATCAGGAATCTTTAGCAGCCATCTATCCTCACGATTCTCTCACAGACTGTAAATACACGGGTGCGGGCAAATAAAACATAACTCAGGTCATGCTAGTAATCATTTAAACAACGATGAGGTTTGTTCACATTTTCTTAAAACAGCTTGTTCAGCCTTCTGCATTCTTCCCCTTCTTGCTCACCCTCTGGCAGCGTTTCTTCACACCAATATGACATGCCAAAATCTCTTTGTTTCACACTCCACAACTGCATTTCCCGTGTGGACTGAGATTCATGTCTCAAGCAACATCAAAGAGTGAAGCATTCCAGTTGCAATTTCATACAACACCCTGCATTTCAGATGTGCTTTTACGCAGGAAGCCAAAGAGGACGTTAGTGGTATACCACGAGATTTTACTGTCATTTCAAAGTACTAACAAGTTGTGAGCTCTTTCCCCATGCTTATATCATGTATCATGACTAAGATGAAGTATATGTAGTGTAGAGACAGGTTTTAAGTGTTAGACCACGCAGCCTTACGGGCTATCTGTGTGATCAGCATTTTTAAGTAAAATTCTTTGTAAAGTTTGGTCCTTGGCAGTGTTGCCCCAGAGTTTTCTTTCCTGAAGACACTGCTATAAAACTTCTATTTCCTCTTGGCTGTTTATTTGTCTTGCTGTCCATATCAGCATCTTTCATTCAGTTCTGTAGCTGTCTTGTATCCTAGTTTCCTCTTGATTCCATTTGCTGTCTCTCTTACTGATCGTATTTGCCTTTATTGTTTTCATTCTCTTCATAGCATTTGCATGCATTTGCTTAAGTTGTAGTGTTACCTCCTCCTCCTCTTAGCTAGACCCCAGGTGTGTTTAAATCACTCTTGAGCATCACTCCTTTTTCCTCTGAATGGGGCAAGTCTATTTAGAAAAGACTTTCTAGGCTCTCCTGTCATTTATAGGCTTTTGTTCCATAATTATATTTAATAAACATCACAATATAAGGAATCAAGTAGAAATACAGCTTCTGATGCATGACAAGTCACCCACTGTTAGCTTTCTGTTTGCACCTACAGAGACAGACACCAGCAAACCTCTCCTTTCACAAGAGCAAGAGGCAAAATCGAACAGCTCTCCTTAGTTCTGTTTGTCTTTTATGATCCTTCTCCGTAATGGAGGTGTACCAGAATTTTTTCAGAGACAATAGAATTTTTGCTCTAAGGAGGCATTTATTAGATTAGAGAGAAGAGAAAATTAGGCTGATACACATGATCTGGAGATCTCAGTGCTCTTTTCATAAGAATGGAGGATGATAACTGGTGTAGGGACCTTTGAGGGACTCCAGAACTACATACACTCTTATTTTATGTTAGACTAATAAAAGTGTAGCTGCTTCTGCATTCAACTGTCTCATTCAGTTGGCAAAAACTACATTTTTCAATAAATCATTTCCAAACCTCTTTTGATATCTATTCCCTTGTGTCAATGATAGGTTTCTGGAAAACGAAAAGCAGAAAATTCTCCTAGGCTGTTTTTCAGGGGTAAGAAGTAGACACAATGGATCCCAAATGCTGTCATAGGATGCACTTACAAGCATTTTCTTATGGTAACAAAACTCCCAGTCTTGTCTTGGCTAAGTAACATGACAAGTATCTGAAGTAATAGCTGGGGCACGGGGACCTGAATTCTCAATTGCCACTCTTCCTTTCTCATGTGCGACCCAAGTGTGTCACTCTGGGCCTGTTTCCTCTCCTGTTCCCTATCTACTTTGTTCACAGGTTCTGCAGAGGACAAAATGTCTCTACCTAAGGATGGAACCGTTATTATTTGAGAACAGAGTACCACGGTATTACTAAGTGGATAAAAATAGGCAGTTCAGTGCAGAACAAGCTTCTTACTTCACAGTGTGAAATTAAACGTGCGGTATCACAGAGTCACAGAATCATAGAATCATTAGGGATTGGAAGGGACCTCGAAAGATCATCTAGTCCAATCCTCCTGCCACAGCAGGATCACCTAGACCAAGTCACACAGGAACACATCCAGGCGGGTCTTGAACATCTCCAGTGAAGGAGACTCCACAACCACCCTGGGCAGCCTGTTCCAGTGCTCTGTCACCCTCACTGGGAAGTATGACCCAAGTGTGAGCCCTTGGACACTTCAACCTTCTTTATCTGCCTGCGTATAAGCTACCTATCTCAAGATGCCTCATCCAGGAGTGCCACGTGCTTTAGCCTTAGTGTAGCCTAGACTCTACATAAGCATTATCTCTAATTGTCATGCTGATTACCCTCCTTGGTCCTGTAATGCCACTCATATAGTCCATTTGTGGATCTTCTGCCATAAATTACTCACACTCATGTCTTAGTAAATCTTGTGACTTTCTGAAGAACAGTATGTAAATAAAAACATACTGCCAATTGTATTTACAATAACGTCATGTGCTGTCTTCTCACCAGACTACTAAGTATCCAAAAGCTTTTCAAACACAGCTTTTAATAAGTTCAGCTTTTTGCTGCTTCCCTCGCTGTCCATGGAGCACTTTCCTATGCACTACATTCATTGCTAGCTAATGCATTATACAGAAATATTTTTTTAATAAATTAAATATTTACGTTCCTTTGAAGGTTTAATACCAGCCATCCCTAATGGCTGCATTTTCTCGTTTCTACACTTTGCAGTAATTGCTTTCCCCACCATGGAGTCTTTGGTGATTTTCCAATTAATTGCCAACCCAGCTGACCACCTTTACTCAGTGTTTTATTTCTGGCTTATAAAAAATTAGCAGATGTAAAAACCATCACGGTAATGTTTTTGATTGCCTGTGAGGCTGAAAATGCTGTGCAGACATTAATTAAATCATATAATGGTATTTATCACACTCTACAATGACTGATGCAAGTGCTTTGTGTACGTGTAGGAGATTCAGTGCAGTCTCACAGGGAATCCCAAGGCTGAGTTCCACTGGCAAAATCCACTTAGCAATTAGTGGGAAATTTACCTCGTAACATCAAAAACATGACACTGAACCCAGAACTTGGTGGCAGAAAGAAAAGGGCATTTTGACAAATGTGAGATGGTACCAAAACTTGGTGCTGATCCCACTGAGTCTTCATACAATTTGTACTTACAGACTTCCCTGAACAGAGTTTTTCAAAGAACGTTTCTTTCCAGAAAGCAGGAGTTAGCATGAGGAAGGGTGTCTTGTGCTGCAATACTCCACAGAAGAAAATAATAACAAGAATCGCTGACAAGAAAAGAAAATGTAAAATAATTTAGCTGCACTGGCTCCGTGTGGTAGAGTTTCATTTCAGGCCCTATTTGCAGGAACGAGATTTGTTCTAAATTGTTTGCATTTGCTTCTCAATATCTGGAAATTTGCTTGTTAAGTGTTCAGGTGCAGGAAAAAGCCTTCTCAGGTGCAGAAAGAAGTGATGCTGTGCAGTCAGTGGAAAGAAACAGTCAAACAATTATACACCCTACTGCTTCAAGTAATATTAAAACAATCTATAAGCTAATTCAATGCTAACACAATGTCTCATAAATGGTAAACGGGCCGGATGAACATCCTGGCTGAGCAGGCTGGATGAACAACCCTCCAAGTTACAAAATGCAGCATCAATGCATTGCTCTACAAGGTTTTAACTGCCAGTTATGCTTTTATGTCTCCTACGTATAATCAGTGTTTTCAGCACAGATTTGTTTCCAGAATGTGTGTCGGGCAGTTCAGAAAAGATTATGTTCTCCAGCATTTCCTACTATTTTCACAGCGGTCCTTTTATGGGTTTTTTCCCAGTAAAAAGTACTTTTGCACTTTTCATCCCTAGTTCTAAACATAGTGCTTAGAAGATTACAAAAGAAGGAAAACTAAGAAGTAATAACTAAGATCCAGAAGTCTGGCAATCTTTTACCTATCTTAGATTCCCATCGTACAACCTAGTTAAGTGTAAGATAAAATAGATTAAAGTAGAGGTTTAAGAGAATTCCAATACAAGCCTAATCCCAACTCACTCTTCTCCACCAGCTCCAACCATTATTTACATCCAAGCCTGTGGGTTTGGTGTGAAATAAAGAAAACACTGCATTTATATTAGAAATAGCTGGCTTATTTTAAAACTCCCCCCGGTCTTGTTTAAAATCTTGTTCCCAGCCAGTTATGAGCAACTAATTAATTTCTACTAAACCCACAAAATAGCACTAAGAGCAACTGCACAGGGGACAGCAGTAAAAGACAATTGTAAAAATATCACCACTGAGGTGGAGTCCTCACTACAAACAGTTATAGCTCATAAGAACGTGGAATCCACTCTCTAACTACTTTCACTATCACCAGTCAGCCTAGAGTTTGATCTAGGAGCTAAATAGAGAACACCTTAAATAAATGACTAGGGCACGGGAGTTCTGAGAGTCTAAGTTACCTATTTGTGCAGTAAAGAACCACAGTAGAATCCTGATAAAATTTAAGACAGTAAATTTGTGCACAAGTCACAAAACCTGCCAGGCCTTGGGTACCAATGGCTTCTCCAGGAAGCCTCTTCCTGGAGCAGCCCCATGAGGAGTCAGTAGCAGGTCCCTGGAGCCACAGCCCCTCTGCGCCTATGGGGACTGGGACGCCTTACACAGTTGATTAAGGTGACTCCAAAAGGAAGAGCCCTTACACCCTGAGATTCTACCCTCACCCTGCAAGCAGCCGCTGCAAGCAGCAGCAGCACCGACACAGCCCCACTCCCATTTTGTTCAAAAACATGTTCAATACATTTCTGAAGATGGTGCTTGATGCCACCTTGCAGACGTAGTAATGGGCACTGACAAATCTTTTGACTGAAAATCCAGCTGTCTGCCTAGTCCCTGAGATACCTATAAATTAATAAATCTTCCAGGTACTATTTTTTTTCATAGTTTTTCAAGATGCTTCTCTTCGATGGCAAAGTGAAGCGAAGCAAAGCTAACTGTGGAGATAAAGTTAAGCATGAGAATCATGAATGCTGTAAATCCAGGGAACATCAGTAAGGGCTCTCCACTGTGCAGATGAAATGACAACATTGTCTTTCATATCTTGGATATCTGTAGGATCAGCTATAAGATTCATTAACTGGAATATTCAGAGAGAAGTACATGGAATAATGCTCCTGGTGCTACTTGCATTAAATTTATAGCCAGATCGTTGTAAAAATGGAGTGGTATTCCAGATCTGAGAAGCTACAGATCTAATAAATATTTTAAATATACTTAAATATAAATAAATATGTTTAAAAATGTTGAAAGAATGTTTAAATACTGGAAGAAACTTTCAGCCTTTTCACATTGCTGTCTGCAAGCCAAAATNAGCCAAGACAAGAAAAGACTGCCCAGAAAGACAAGGTGGTACATACCATCTGTCAAGCATTCTCAAATGTTAATTACTTATGAGTAAGATTTAAGATCAAAATGGAAATGAAAATTATCTTCAAAGTGTAACCGAAGAGCTGTGGCTGTAATTCAGCATTCTGTATGTCTTGATCCTTTTCTGCTAACACTTCAGTTGAAGGATGATGCTTTGGCTTTCTGCAGATCCTATATTGCAGCATGCACTACTCATCTGGTCAAAATTTCTGCAGCACTAAAGGGCAGAGTCTATTTGGCATGAAAGTTGTGGGAAGTTTTATATTTGCAGAGAATTCTGATTATAATCAGAGACTTCTAAACAGGCATTTCCCCCCTTTTCGTACTATGCAAAAAGAAACAACAGTTAATTTATTTCTATTTCAGTCATGTTATTAAAACGAAAGAATGGGTGGGATAGAAGAAAGGAAGCCTCTAAATATTAATTAGTAGGTTTCTTTCCATAATTATTCATCTACTTCTGAACCTATAGGTGTGAATAGCCCAGTAATTCCAGTTCCAAGTTCCATCGAAAACTGAATGAAGCACATTCTTTTTACCGTTATGATAGAGAATAATTTTGAGTAATGACTTCTGTTCACTCCAGATTTTGCCCCGAGAAGAACAAAGACTGCACAAAAATATCTAATCTTCAGAGGTTTCCATACTTCGCAAGGAAAAAATCCTGCTGAGAGAATCATCACTTGAAAGGAACTTATTTACTTAGCCCTCAGGTAGGACAGTTTCTGAACACACAGAAAATCCAGACAGTGTCTTAAAAAGTCTTGTGTGTCTCACATGCAACCTCTGTTCGTTGCTCTGAAATGAGAAACAGCTTCGGAATAGCTGTGTGCGAACATCTCTGTGGACGGAGCTGCGGCTAAGCCTGTCTTTAAAACGTTTCCCAAAAAGCTTCGCAACATTTTGTGCTCTAAGAACGGAAATCTGAAGGTTCAGATTTCCTTCGAAGAACCCTTTCTTTGTATCCTTGGCTCAGAAAAGGCGGAGGGGCTCTGCAAAGCCCCTTGTTTTGCTCAGGAATGTTTTTGTTGCTGCTGCCCCACAGCGGCTCATTGGAATATGTATGCAGGGCGGTTGTTTTTGTCTGCTCGAGCAGGCATCTGAGGAGGGGGAGGGTTGCCAGGGAATCTTTTCATTCAGTCTGCCTTGCTAATGATCTATAGTTACAGGCAAATACAGCTATAATCCAAGATCGCGTTTTCGTTTGCGTCCCTATTAAAGTGCTGATGTTTTCCTCGTCGCAATGTACAGATTATCTTTTCCACTTACAAATAGTTCTTTAGATTGGATGGAACAGAAAGATGTAGTCGATAAATGGGAGGCTGATTCAGAGAACAGGCATTTCATTGAGTCCTACTAGCTACAGCGAATCCCGCATTATGCCATGAATGGTAAAATCCTCAATGAGTGTAAATACACATCCCTGTGTGTAAACGGCCTTCACACACTCTTCCTCTGTACATACGTCTCCTTACAATGATCTGTCCTGAGACCAAGCCTAAACTACCCCACCACCTCCATAAATGCTGTACTGTATACTTAGGGTGTACATTTCACAATGAGGAGCTCAGGAGTCTGATCGTTTTGCTGATACTATGATTTGGCACAGCTGACACATTGCACAATGAACCAGATTCTCCAGTGCACTGCGGCTTTGGGCTGCTCTGCCAGCATCATCCATCTCCCAGAGCAGAGAGTAGGCTCCAGTCACACACATTCTAATACCAATGCAACTCTGTGCTGTGACTGTGGCCAGCAAAATGAAGAGTCAGCACAGACTATCACAGTGCCAGTGTAACGTGCTGGCCCACAGTAGTGAACACGGTACCTTACTTCTGTAGAGAGACGCTGGCCTTTGTGCACAGCAGCACCAGCATCATGGCAGTATAAAAAGAAGTATGAAATTACTTTTTTTTCAATTACTTTTCCTGATACTCCTTGCAGATTTGGGTTTAAATACACATAGTTCCATGGTCAAGTACATTTTCAAATCGCTGTCAGATGAAAATAGGAAAAAGTACTCCAGAATTCACAACGGCTTTCAGCCAGCCAAGCAGGGAGAATGTTACAAAACCCCAAGTCACCCTTCATTCTGACCTTGATTTGCACTATACAACTTAGTGACTCTCACATCACGTCAGATGTTCATTGGGTTAAAAAGATCAGTGAGGTTACCTGCCAGTACACACGTAGCTTTACCTCCTGGCTTTGAGTTCAGCTTGTCAGCATACCAGTGATCTGTGTTCCACCTGCACATGGAAGCAGAAACATTCCCTTCTCATAACACGCAGGGCAAGCACTGCTCTGTAGTTCCCATTTCAGCTGAAGAATGTTTATGGGGCTGAGCATACTCGTGCTGTCATCCTAATTTTTCTACGTTGTTATTGTACCGGCACAAAGTTCTTGCAATGTGTTGTTTAAAATGCTGGCTGCTCAGCAAATGATCTAGTGCACACAGCATTGTAATAATACAGAAATCTGCATGTTGAATTTCAATTATGCTTTAAAGCTTTCTAAGCAGAGTGCTTACGCTTTCTTTTCAACATGCAATGAAATGTTAGGGATTGTTTTGTTGGGTTCCTTCCCCGCCTTTTTCTTTAAGCATCAGCATGGCACCAGAGAGCTTCCTTCTGGTGTGTAGTGACTGTAGTCCAGCTCTGGTACCCTGTGCAAAGCCTGTCCAGGATGTGACCCACTGCCTTCCAACAAACCTCACTGCTTTCAAATCAATGAGTGTATTATCTCTCTCTCTCATGAAAGAGAGGAAATTAACTCTGTGGAATGATTTTACTTTCCAGTTCTTAAATAGCCAGTGCAGTACTGTGTTTTGGGGTAGGCAGAGAGTAGAAGGGTGCCCCGTGATGAGATTTATTTGCAGAAGTGTGTGCATGTGGCCAGGTTATGATGAGGTTTGACTGCTTAAGACAGAAAATAAGAAACATTATTTATTACTTCAAACCGAGGTTTGCCACTCACTAGCAATTACTCTTTTTATTCTGGACAATATTTAGATGCACGTCTCTCTTTGCAGGCTGCAAAACGCATGGCATGCATGGATTTCCCTGTCCTTTTCACAGTGCAAGAAGAACATCTCAAATAACTTTAATAAAACATACTGCAAGGCTGGATTCAGCCATGATGGCTGGGAGGAGGGAACAGAAAAGGATTTATAGTGTAGCAGAGTGTTCTCACTGCCTCAGATGCTGGAATGCAGTACAGGAGTTCTCACAGCTTAGAAAATGAGGCAGTGCAGCAGTCACCAAGTGAGCAGGTAAGAGCTGTACGGTGTAACAGCAGCGGTGTGCTGGTACTTCTGTGTAGGAATAAAGCCTAGAAGCAGTATAATCATGTTAGAGGGGCTGAATATAATCTTATTAGCCCAGTTTGAAAGGCAGAGCTAATCTGCCCAGCTGCAAATGGTTTTGATGAATCTGATACTGCTTCAGGGATGTCTGCACTCTGCTGCTCTGGTCTGCATAGATATGTCTATGATCTGCCACATGAAGGTGAAGTACCTTGGTTTGGGGTAACGGCATCTTCCTCATTAGCAGCAAAATTACAGGCTGAGCCAGGAAAGCATTTTTGAGGTTGGAGATTATTAAGGGTAAGTGAGAACAATTTCAGGTTTGAAAAAGGTTTAAAATAAGAAAGACTTTTCCCTACATAATAACCTAACTAAATGCTGCATGTTTCTTCAAGATAATGGACAAAGGAACAATGAGAACCAAAGTTCTCAATTAATAACAATATGCAAAGAGAACAGAGAAGTTGCAAGCTCTGAATAACGACGTCAATAATCTCACTTAGAGAGAGGTGCAGAGGAACTTCTTCACAGTGAGGGTGACAGAGCAATAGAATGGGCTGCCCAGGGGGGTTGTGGAGTCTCCTTCTCTGGAGACATTTAAAACCCACCTGGATATGCTCCTGTGCAACTTGGTGAAGGTGATCCTGCTTCTGACACGGAGATTGGACTAGACGATCTTGCGAGGTCCCTTCCAATCCCTAATGCTCTGTGATTCTATGTGATTCTGTGGTTTACAAAACAGCACAGGCTCAAAATGAAGACAAAGCATACAAAATATTCTTGCAAATATTTGTAAGAAAATATAAACAAATACCATAGGTACTTGGGCTCCAAGAGGACAAAGAAGCAAGAGGGAGAGGCAAAAATGAAGTAAGATTTTAGCTTTCATCTTGTGCAGCGTAAATTAAAAATGTGAACACTATGCTACGAGAAAGGTCGTAAGTACATTTCAGGGGCCCTGGTGACAGAACAATCCACTTTAGCTCAGGTTTTTTTCAGTTTAATACAATGTCATCAAAGCCCCTTGAGGCAAATAACTTCATAATCCACAGAAACCTCCAACACTAATTCTTGGTTTACACACGCATACATTCTGCTTTTTAGAAAGCAAGAAAACCAAGAGGAGAACTTTGGATTTCTCGTAACTAATGAATCCAACAGTAGTCTTAAAACACTACACTAGATTAAGATCTGCGTTTGTTATGCTTTAATAATTAATCCACTGACACAGCTATGATGATTATAAGGAAAGTGGAACCGCTCCCCGTGGGCACAAAACAGGACATCCAGAATTTAACGCTGATTTGTGATAAAGTGCTGCTCAGGGCAGTGGGGGTGTCCCCATCACTGGAGGGATTGAAAAGCCATGAAGATGTGCTGCTTACCCAACCCATCCCATAATTCCGTGTGATTTTTACAGCCAAGAAGACTACCACAATGCAAAGATCATAACCACCACCATCACAACTATGATTATTCCATAGTTTCAAGTAGAATTTGAGTTCCCCTACAAATACAGGTATCAAACCACATGAGACAGAAGGAACATTTTTGGTAGCAGCCACATGATAAGTTGAAAGTCACAATGGAAGAAGACACTATGCAAATAGGAAATAGTTAACCTAGGCAGGGAAGAAGAGACCCTGGTCTCCTGTGAATGTGCTCTAACCACACAGCTGCTTACAGCAAATAGACAAGAGGACACCATCCCTCCATTCCTGCCTTCTCATTTCTGTGCATTTACAGAGAGGTTTCTGTGCTCTAAGTGGCAAAGCAAAGGAAAAACTAGTGGTGACAATAAGCCTCAAAGAGGGGCAGAAATTCAAGATGCAGCATTGTGTGTCTTAGCATGCTAATGTTTGTTGATTCCATTCTGCCAGCATCACTTCCAGCAAGACTGTGTAAGAAGCTCAGGCTTAACTTTACCCTTTACCATTTTTATCTTTTAACAGAGATAAAATTAAGTCCTGCAGTACTTTTTGGTCCTGTCCTATTCTAACAACATAAAGCTGCTTGAAATTTGCTCACTGTTAAGCCAGATGTAGACCTGTTTGTACCAGTTGGACATGAATTAGCTACAGCCGGCCAGTCCTATCTGAAGATGATTTTCTTCTGAGGTACAACTCTGGTTCTGCACATGCATTTTTATTTTAACATAATTAAGGCTAAGAAAAATCTCTATAAGCAGACGGCATTTGTATGACTAGCTCTTACACGTTTCACACGTAAGAGATACAGGTTAAAATGGATGAGAGCACCTGAAGAAGACTAATTCTGGCTAATTTGTTTTTGTCACCACTACATGTATATGTGTCAGTGGTTAGTGATTCATTTTTGAGGAAATGGCTGGTAAATACCAGTCCAAATTACTGCAGGAAGGAGTGCAGAGACGGGAGGATGGCAATTTCTTGTCTATTATAGGGTTATACAGCAAGTTAATATTAGGGGGTTTTGAGTGCTGGCACGTACGGTGTCACAAACGGGGTAATAATTGTTTTTGTCTTGTTAGCAGGGAAATACTGAAAACACTTCAGAAATCCACGAAGTAACTCCAGAGGAAACTTAACAGTAGTCTGAAAAACACTCAGCCTTGCTTTCATTTCCTATTAGTCATTGTAAGAACCGTCTTCCAAGATGCTGAAGGTATTATCACGGTTGACTACATTACACTTAAAACCCTCAGGGTAGCACTACACTTACCTGTGCATAACCTGCAATCAAATATGAAAAATAAATACTAAGGCACATTTGGGAATCCCCGAAGCCTTGTTTGAGTGGCTTATGCTGTCAGCTTGAGTTTATATCATGTTTTAAATTTGGCAGACATATCGAAAGCAACAGATACTTTATCTACCATTCAGATAAACCATTTTGTTTAACTATGGCTAGAAGATGCCCTGAACTACATGGCAGTACAGATTACAGGTCGAGATTCTCTTCCCTTCATAGAGCAATATGAGACATTTTTAGTTCTGATCACAGATCACAGCCTCTGCTCTTCATTTACAACAAGGTGCAAGCAAATTAAAAGAAGTAGAAGCGGAGAAAGGCTCTAATACTTCGCCTTTGCCTCTTTATATGCTGACCCATGTCTGTGGTCAGGAGAAAGCAATATTCTCTAAAGAGATCTACAGTCTATTTCTCTGTTTCACATATTGGAACAGCGCAGAGCTCATTGGGAATTGTAAAACATGGCAATATGCTGTTAAAGTGTAGGTAGACAATGCCGTAATCTATATGCTCAAGTGGTAATCATCAGTCTGGCATTTACTGCTGCCCTGCCTGTGGGCTTTAGATTAGGACACTGCTAGAAACCTGGACAGCTCTGGCTTGTATTGTAGAATAACCCACGAGAACCTGAGGCAGGTTTTACTCAGATCAGCTCCTGACCTTCCTGTCCTCTAATGTCCAGGAAGTCTGACACATAACAGACACTCCTATTATTAGTGTAGGATAAGATTTGGCTTGATCTCATTTAAATTTTATCAGCATAGCTGTTGATCAGCTGTTGTTATTCGCACATCTATCTCAATCCTAGAATTATCTATTTAACTGCTGCTGTAGCCATGCCAGGCTATGCCAGTAGAAACAGTTTATACCTGTGTAATTGGATCTACACTAAAGCGATTGAAGTAATGATAAAAGCAAAAGATGGTCTTGTCTGTGCAGGGAATTTTATGAGCAGGAATCTACTGCTATAAGCAGGGGTTGAGGCACACAAGTGACTATACCAGTAATGCATTAAAGCACAGTATTGGCTTATCCATGGTAACTACTGCCTGTGTGGTCCCAGCCACCGTGGATGCAGACAGCAGAGCCTGACCGAGTTGAAGCTGATGTAGTTTGCCAGGACCTTGCCATGGGCAGAGGGCACTGACTTGGTCACCTGCTTAGGTCAGATGATGGATTATCTTGTTAAGCTTCAGTAACTTGCAAGCAAGTCTGAGTTCATTCTTGATGTAGTTACAGCGATTTGAGTCACTCTGTGGTAATGTTATGAAGAAAGAGCAGCTTTGGTCCAGTTTGCCTTATCCTGCCTTTACATTTACTCAAGGCGTACAAACAAAACTACCAAAACCATGACAGGGATTTTTTTTTCCTTCCCAGTAGCCGCCTTCTCTACATAATTACTGTCAAGAATACAAATATCAACATTTATTTCTGTCAAAAAACCAAAAAAAAAACCCAACCCTGTTCATGATAGCAGAAGTAAAGAACTGAAATATAGGTGCTTTGAATCATTACAGTGATACAGAGCCAGTGGACAGTGAAGTCCTGTTAAGTTCTGTTTGAGATTACTGCCATTGAGTGGCAATGATGACAATAACAAAGAGGTTGATAAATATTTTGGATCATTTCAATATTTTTTAATAAAGACAAACTTTGGAATTGAAGCAGAGGCAATGTACAAGATCCTAAGGTCCATTGTTAGGCTGCTCATGCCATTTCAGCCAACTAAATTCCTCATCCTCTCAGATTATGATTCATTAAAGTATATATATTGAGATATATAAAATATTAGATATTATTTAATATAATTTGACCAATTTATGTTCCATCATTCATATATTGATGACATAATATATAAGCAAAAATAATAAATATTGTGGGGCACTCAGATTATTTATACTCACATTATAACACCAACTACTTTGGTTCAGGCATTCACTTTGTAAGAGAAAAATCAAAATAACTTCAGAACCAGTAATGACATAATTTGTGATAATAACATTGACAATTCGATCTTGAAAACTCATTCATTCCTAAATCCATTTTATCAAGAATACTACAGACTCTTCAGTGCTTACAAAGAGCATAACTAAGAATATTATCAAAAACTTAACAGCACAGAATGCAAATCACAAGCAAAATGTCTACAGAAGGACCTTCTCTAGGAATGTGCCCTTTGGCTGTCAAGAAGAAAGTTGTCAGTTGTGTCAGACAGGACAAGGGGTAATGGGTGCAAGCTTGAACAAAGGAAGTTTCACCTCAATATGGGGAAAAACTTCTTTACAGTAAGGGTTGCTAAATATTGGAACAGGTTGTTCAGGGAGGTTGTGGAGTCCATTTCTCTGGAGATGTTTCAGACCGGGCTGGATGTGGTTTTGTGTAGTTGATTCAAGCTTTTTAGGTGATCATGCTTTTCAGTAATTTGTATTCTGCTTGAGCAGGGGAGTTGGACCTGAAGACCTTTGAATCATAGAATCATTAGGGATTGGAAGGGACCCCAAAAGATCATCTAGTCCAATCCCTCCGCCACAGCAGGATCACCTAGACCAAGGAACACATCCAGGCGGGTCTTAAACGTCTCCAGTGAAGGAAACTCCACAACCTCCCTGGGCAGCCCGTTCCAGTGGTCTGTCACCCTCACAGTGAAGAAGTTCCTTCTCATATTCATGTGGAACCTTCTATGTTCCAGCTTACATCCATTGTCCTTTGTCCTATCACCAGATGACATTGAAAAGAACCTGGCTCCATCCTCCTGACACCCACCCCTCAAATATTTAGACATTAATGAGGTCACCCTTCAGTCTCCTCTTCTTCAAGCCAAAGAGAGCCAGCTCCCTCAGCCTCTTCTCATAAGGGATGTGCTTCATTTCCTTCATTATCCTCATTGCCCTACGCTGGACTCCCCTTCAAACTCTAATTAACTGTGTAAACTATGTGAATCCATAAAGTTTTGTTTTACTTCTATTGTATGTGGCTTCAATTTCTTTTTTTACCTGTTACTTGGTTTCTAAGGTCTGTTGTCAAACCATTTTGAACATCAGTGATGACTTGTCCTGACAGTCTGAAGTCCTGTTTTCAATTTTTAGTTAATTTTCGAGTGTGTTAATGAAATTTAGGGTACTCCCGTACTCAAGTTTTGCAATTTATACTGATATTGTTGTATAAGTGACTAAACCTCAAAAATAATTGACTAATACAAGTATAAAAATAGTTGTAAGAGTTCCAGAAGGTGTATTTTTGCTCACATAAATCGTCTTTGCGCCAGTTCAACTGCTGGTACTTTTATAGCCATGATTATGTCTGTAAAAAAGATATCACAGCTATAAATGCCACAGCTCATTAGACCTATTTTTAAACTGTTTATCTAAGCCACATAAAAAAATGTCACCTGTATATTTTTTTTGTCTCATGTTCTTTCAGAATAATAGACATTAACAGCCATATTTTGAAAGCAAACTATGCTACTTCCAATTCCGATATAATTTTGTCTTTAAATTACAGGTATTATGAGACATTAATTCACTGGTTCAATGGACATTTAAGACCTTTAGGCTATCCTGGTAGCTGCTACTTACGAAAAAGAATAACCTTCTGTGAGAAAAAACTCACAGTATTTTGCTTTGAATTTTCTTACTATCAACTGCAATCTCTGCAAACGGGCACTGTGTAGTTCTGCATATTGTTTCATTGTATTTCAGGGCTACTAAGAGTAAGGAAAAGAGCAATTTTTAATCTCAAATTCTTCACTTTGGAGAAATTACATGAGTTACACTTCGGAGAAATTACATGAGTTAACACCTTGGTTTCCACGTGGAAACCGTCTAAGGCTACAAATATTCTGTTCATTTTCCAGCAACAAGCATTTTCTTTCTTCAGCAATAACCACGATGTCATGTAAAACTTGAATGAAACTGATTTTCTCTTGCTGCACAGAAATCTACATTTAAAACACAAAGCAATGGAGGGCTAGGCTAAGCTGAACTAGACAAAGGTGCGTAAGTCTTACTAAAAGCAACTGATCAATACATTTGTAATTGTTTTTTACTTATATCTTAGTTTTATTTTGTTATTTGTTCCATCATTTCCACAAATATATTTTCAGCCTTGCATCTGTGCTTTTTAATACTAATTGAGAAAGATGTGAATTAAAGCTTTACGTGGGACATCTATCTTGCTGATTTGTTGTGGTGGGTAAGGAAGATCATGATCTGCAACAGGTGACTTGTGTGGTTAAAACAACGTCCTAAATAATCAGTAACCAGGCAGTGAAGTTAAATTGCTAGTGAGCCGAGCATTTTTACTACTAAATGTTGTTTAAAAAACCCCCAACTTCTCTTAATTTTTTAATTGCAAAGCTAGTGGCGCTGGTGAAGGAGTAACGTTGCCTATGACTCCCTCTAGTGATTCTGCTGTGGGAAATGCAGCCGACTACAGATGCAGCCCCGGAGATCACCCTGACTTCGGCACTAGGTACATTCTTAACGTCTGCAAACAAAGCTTTGCATAGCAGCAACTGAATTCTCAATAAATTAAAGGGGTTTTATAAGCAGTGGGATAAAATACTGTAGAACATGCACTGTTTTGGGAAGTTTATGTTCTGTAGCAAATAAAATATTTTCTGATGCGAGGAGCCTTTCTTCCTTCTATTTAATGGAGAACCCTGACAAACCTGTAGAAAGAAAAGCTTCTGTGATAAAAATGAGCAGTTGTAGTGTGTTCCTAGGTTGATACAGCTGAATACACATAATGCTGAGCACTCTACATGGGCTAATTGGGAAACTCCAACACAAAAATAACTCTCACACGCTGCATCACTTTGTGTGTTGCTTTTTTCGCAGGTCTGTAATGCAGAACGCCACGTACCACCACTTCACTGTAACTGTAATGTGCATTAGTTCTAATACTAACCATTACCATCAGTTTCTGACATCCTCACATTATCTGAAGAAACTTTTACAAGCACCTGCTCAATTTTCACAAGCATTTTAGAAGTATGAGTTACATTAAGAGCAGATGTCCGCTTTGTTCCACCTTTGCCACAAAGACATGCCAGCATTGTTCCACGTCATAAGGGCACACCATATTCATGGACAGGTTTGGAAATGCCATCAGCCAGGTCCTTACAAACAAGGACCTACATCCAGGTTGCCATGAACTCTGAAAGGGAGCTCATAACATCACAGAATCATAGGAATGTTTAAGTTATCCATAGCAAATGATATCCTGGCTTTCTGTGTTAAAAAAAGGGGAAGACAGCATTTATTCATTAATCATGACAACATCCTAGAAAGGGAGTTGCTATTTAAAAGTTCTTTGCAATACTTTATTAATGACTTGGTGTTTGGATTGGTCTTTTCTGCATGCAGGTGTCTCCTGATTTGCTGTGTACAAGTAGTTCACTGGATCATTAACAACAGTTTTGATGAAAAAAACCCACCTGAATGCAATTCTAGATTTCAAATGGCAAAAACACTTTTTCAGCAAGTAGACTTGAAGTCCCCAGCAAACAGCCAAAACTGAAATGGGTGAACATCATATTCTGCCAGCTGCAAACCCAAGGAAAAAAACCACATTAGTCAATTCTCTATCCTGAGTTCTCTTGTCAACAAACCACTCGAAGTCCTGTTGTGAAAGGAAGGTCTGGAATGTTACATAATCCTGTGAAAAACTTAGTAATAACTACTCTGTTACATGAATTGAAGGGAAGGAATCCCTAACCCAGTGGCATGCCTTTCTGCTTAACTTTTCTTCCAAAACAATCCCGAGAATTTTTTAATGAACAACTTATCTCCTCACTGAATTACAGCAATCTCTGGAATGGGAATTACTAAGCACTGGGTAGTGTTACACAGCTAAAAGCATTCATGCCCACTCTGCGACAGTATATCGATCCTGCAGCAGATGTTTATTCAGAAAGTCCTCTTTCATAGTCCCTTACATTGAGTGAATAAAGATTTTGACTGGGTTCAGGTTAGTGTTTTGTCTTGGAAAACACTTTACCAAAGCAATTCCCTCATTGTCTAGCACGCTATGGAGGAAATGCTTCAAAGTTTGGTTGAAAGGATTTTGAGACTATGGACAAACACTCCTCTGTTTCTTTCTCAGGTCCTATTACAGAAATGGATATAGATGAACACTTCTGATGCTCACATTACAGAGCATGAAAAGCCAGGAAACACCATTCCCTGCAAATCAAGCATCAGAAAGCAAAGGAACCTGGTTTACACACCCTTATTCTACCTCGAAGAATCAGAACCCCGGGTATCAGTTTTCAGCGACGCTCTGTCAATTCACTACCTCATTAGCAAACTTTTCTTAAGCTTGCAAAGATTCTAAGCACCTCTGCTTGTTGGAAGAGTCTTGTTTCTTAAATTCCTCTGAAAGTAAGCTGGTTCTGTTCTGCTGATCTGGTATCACTGGTGTTACTGGACTTCTTCCGTGACAATGCTGCAATGAATTGAGTTGGAGCGTAATCATATAATACAGAACATGTTTTCTGAGAAACAATACAGCTGCTGTGGTTTCTGATGCCAAAAATTACTCTGTGCTGTTTCTCACTTCTGCCCTTACTGTAAAATAGAACTGGTGAGTCCCACCTACGGAAACAGCATCTCCTACTGCATCACTGGAGAAAGAGCTGCTATGGTTTCTTTGGGTATGAGGCAATAGTCCTGCAAAAACTTGACTATAAACACATGGCAGTGTCAAGCTTGCAGATTTACTACAGAAATAAGGATATGTTGTAGGACTTCTCTCTCTGATGAGGTTAGTCTCAGAACGCTGGTGTTCCAGACATGCTATCATCAGTCAACAAAATAAAACCCCAAACCAAGACTGACACAGGCCGATGCACTCACCTTAATGCAGATTACTGTTTGATTTAGACGAGGTCCTGAGTCTCCTGAATATACACTTCAAGGATATATATACACAAATATAGACACTTCCTCAGTACTGTATGGCCACTAACACCATTACTATTAAAGTGACACTCAAAAGGATGCCTAAAAAAATCTGGTTACTAAAGAGATGTTTTTCCCTTTTGCAAAAGACAATATAGTTAATAGTTTAGGAAATCCAGGTCCAATGATGATTTAAAAGTGCTTTATTTTAACATGCCTTTGCTCTCTCCACAAGACAGTACAAATAAATCTAGGCATGTAAAATACTCATGGAATAAATTACCTTTTTGAACATGAAATATCTGAGCTATACAAAACATATCAAACCATATATGTTTAGCTTTTTATTCAAACATAATTCAAGCAATATTTAAGATATTTCTATTATTGAAAGCTTACTTTTTGTATTTAATAAGGATTTGACTGGCATAGAAATGAAGTGACTTGCCAAACGCAGATGGAAGAGAGTACCCAAGTGGAAAAGAACGATGAGTCTTCCAAGACCCAGGTGAGTACCTGATTTACTGCTCTCTTGTTATTCTATGTTCTAGGAGGAACAAAAGAGGGAAGGACACTTGGGTATTTATTGTCAGACAAAAATACTCTTGAAAATCACTCATATACAATCTCGTAAAACTCTTGTGATGATAGTGGAGCTTTTCTTCAACTTCTTTATTACCATCTAAAGATAGCTGTGTTTTACCTTCTCAGAAGTTCATTTGAAACCTTGGGTTTATGTGCAAAGCTTGTCTCAGCAGCATCCTTAAAACAAGCGTCTCTTGTTGTTTAGTTGTCATGTTATAGAACTGTTTCTCCATCCAAAATGTCAGAGGACGAGCTGTCAGGACAGGTACCCACCTGTCTTATTATTACCTTACTCAGCCTCAGACATGAAAATCATGTACCTTGGTGTGACCACCTTGATCACTGTTGTCTAGAAGAAGCAGCTCATTTCTGTACTTGTCATCACCAATTCAAAACCACAGCCATGACTCTCATTAATTATTCTGTAATTGCAGACACAATTCAGCTGAAAGGAGAATAAAGGAAAAATACTTATTTAAGCTCAACTGATATTTGGAGCCCTATAATGAATATTAAATAGCATTTAATAGTGTTTATATGTTAAAATGGGTGCAGCAAGCCACTAAAATAAGGAATGGGGGGAAAAAAGGAAGTGATTTTTTCATACTAAGTAAAATATTCTGCAAAATATCCTGAAGGTTTATGGAAATGTTTTTCTTTTCTTTTACAGGAAATCACTTGTAATTGCTTTAACTCAGAAGGATATTTATATTTATAAGGGTAGGTAACAGAAAAGCCTTTTAGTGCCTTTTGTTTTGAATATTTGAATAGATACGCAATCCTGTTAGTGTGCATCATTCTGAAATTTATAGCTTTCCAGTACAAGCTAATTTAAAATAATGAAAAAAATATTGTTTATTCTAGCATTTTTGCATGTCTAGACTGCTTCTTAAACACAAGCTGTGCTGTAAAGTACAGCTAAAGACACAATATATTTCAGCTTTCTTAGTTTGTTTCTGTTTTGCAAGACATAAATCCCCAAACACTCTTAAAGATGCAGAGAACAGCACAGTGTAACACTTGTTATGTCTTTAAAATTAATTTAAATGAACAGTTTCTGCAGATTTTTATTACTCAAGTAATTTCCTGTTATCAAGGACAGATGATAAATATTTATTCTACAAAAGGTACTTCATAAGACTTGGTCTGACTTTAAACTTCTTTAAGGTATCACCTTTATTGCCATTGGTAGCTGCTGACTCATGGCATCAGGCAGGGAAATAGTTCCACAAACTCTTGCTTGTGCGAAGTTCCCTTCTGAGTATTTCAGTGTGACCTTTGGGGTTGTGTGTGTGAACTCTCAAAATGCGTGGTATAACAGTTAATGTATTTGTGCATAATACACTGTCCCTTAGCAGCCGAGATGATAATCAAGTTAGCCTGTTCGACCTCCCGCTGTTAGGTACCGGATTTCCAAAGCTACACGTTGTAGTTGTTCTGGCAGTAGTCCTGCAAGAGGATGAACACCGCTGGTGCCTGGCTCTCTCTCAGCAATGTGTGTATTGAGAAATCATAACCTTTCTAAAAATAATGCAGCCCAAATTCCCTCCGCATTATCAATAGATGTATAATGTCTCCAATCTTGGAATGAAAGGAAGAGGTGCCATATAACCAGGTGACAACTGTTTATCTAGATTTGTGGGGGTTTTTTAATACTGTATTTAGTTTAAAGTGATTTGACCTGAAGCGATGCCAATTTCTTGGCAAACAATATTTCCACAAATAGTTTAGAAAAAGTGACCAGCCATTGTGATTACAGAGAACCACCCAAGGTGAGACTCTGAAAGATCCACTGTTTGAATTCATTATGAAGTCCACGTACGGTATCAATGGGTGTTTATAAAGCACCATACAACGTAGATAAATTTGCTCCTAGAAAAAGTACACCTTGGGAATTTCATTATTGAGAAGCAACAGTAAAAACAGTGCTACTGCTCAGAAATCCCAAGTGGGATTTATTTTACATTTCCTGTAAGTGGGGATGAGGGAAAAAGAAGAGAAAGAAACTATTGTTCACTTAAGTATATGGAAAATAGAAGTCTTACAGGGATTGAGGCAAAATCCTAGTAAAAGGTGTAGTATGGTGTAGCTATGATTTGTTTTCTCAATTTTTCTGTTGCTCTGAGAGGAAAAAAAGAAACAAAGCAGAACTCTGTGAGGCCTTCAGTGGAGAAAGACCTCCAACCTTATCTGTCAGCATGCTGAAAGTAGCTCCTTTTTGTTCCCTGCACCAGCCACTGCATGTGCTCCACTCCCAGTAGGGAAGGAGAGGCTCATGTCTCTTCTTTCTTTGCATAGAGTCATAAAAATGAATTACAATCTTTCTTTGAGAATGTCATCTACAGTGGCTGCTCCATGACTTATCTGGGTGACCAAAGTAAGGCTACTCAAGCAATATATTTTATGTGACCTTTGCAAAAATGCTGAGAATTCCTCCTACAGGCAGTGAGGTTTTATTAACAGGTCATTCCACAAAGACAGTAAAGCCAGAAGTTGTGTAACAGCCACGAGACTTTTCTGCTTTTGAGACATTTAAAACAAAATCAATGTGTACAGTAAGAAGAACCACAATAATTGCAGTCAGGGAAATGCAGGGAGTGCCCCATTCTGTGAGGCAGCTTGTCAGACACTCGACTCCAAAGGCACAGGGACCTGCCAGTGCAGAAATAGCTGTCATTCAGCTGTGGTGCATCGCATCCTAAAGAACCTGCTGCAGGTGCTGTATGGAAACCATATTTTGGAGAGTTTTTCTCTTAAGTGCAAGTTTTAGAAAGGAAGCAAGCTTGACCTTCACAGTATGCAGAACTTTGGCTCCGGTCCTAGCTCTTTTCACATGTGAATAGTTCCTGTGGGGCCTCTTCATGTGCTTAGAGTAACAAACAATTTTGGGACTTAGACCTTGATCTGAACCAAGGGTAGCGCTGATACCTCCCGATACACAGAAATGTTTTAATTCTTAGTAAAGTAATGTGATTGCTGCATGGATGGACTTAATCTTACTCTGTCTTTGACTCTTCATCTCATGATGTAAGTGCTTTAGTTTGAAAAGGGGTTTTGCCCTTTCTGAGGGTACCTGTTCACCACCACTGCCAATAAAGCAAGACATCTAACTTGGGTTGGTTTTATTTTTAAAATAACAATTTTCACTTGATTTGACTTCTGGTTGTCTGTTTCAAACATACTTGAGGCTGGGCTGCTGGATCCATTACAGCATACCCTTAGACACCACTATGAACAGCAGGATGGTGCACCCTAGCCAAGATAGTTTGCTTTGCTGGGATGACTGAAGCTGTCCCAACTGGTCTCTCTTGCACAGGACAATTCACCATGTAGATTTCATCTCCCTGTAATATTCAAAGTTCTTTCAGGGTGTTTTTGCAAGTTATAACCTTTATTTTCATTAAATCTGAAGCAAAGGGGACAAGAACATGAGCGTCCAAACAATACATTGAAATTCCTTTACCTGCCTCTTCTCAGGTGTAAAATACAGTTTTCTATTAGGATGTGCCTTGTATGGACTTAGCTGGTTTTGAAATCCCTCATAACACAGCTCAATTAAATAGATGTTTAAAGGACTGACAGTTGGTCCCAATCCGTACAGGTTGTGTCCGAAACACCTACAGCTGCGCTTTGCTTTGGGTTTTTCGTCCTTTTGCTGCTTATATATGCTTTATTTCACTTGTTATTACCAGATTTTCCACTAATGAGAGTAAGGAACAGGTAGGTGCTGCTCTCAGCATGGTATGCACAGCAGCTAGGACACAAACTCTGATTTGCGGGTAACGTTCTGTTGGTACCTAACGAGGCAGCTCTGCCATCTCTTTGTATATGGGACAAATATAAAGAAGTCACAATTTCACTAAATCGACAGAATTTAGGACCCTGTGCATTAAAACACAGCAGGCGTGTAGTCCAAGTGAAATACAACTGCCTGGAGCTACTGCCTGTTAGAAAGGGGTGCTGTAGTATTGTAAAGGCCATAGACTGTTCTCCCCAAGCCCACATTCAAACAATTTCTGAACACAGTATTGACCAGTTAAGATGGGGAGAAGTCACTCAATGACTGGGGCCTTTCAGAGGCTGCTTTTAGAACCCTTCTCATTCTTTTTCTTTCTATACGTTTCATAATTTCAGAGAAATTCTGGCGTTTAAACTATATTTAGCTATGAAAGCGAGACATCAGCTATATCTTACTACAGCAAAGAAGGTAGCAGGCGGCTTTCACGTACATTTTCATGCTATTTTTAAAGAGGGACACAAGTAAAACGCAAGCTGACGGGTAAGAGCTATTTCTCTGCTTGTTCATCAGCAAAGAGTTTAAAACAGTCTCCTCACCCCGCAGGAAAGCACAGGAAAAAAAAAAACCCGCTGAATTATTTACTAATAATTATTGTGTTCGCCGCGAAGAGCCGACTGCAGGCATCCGGCACAACACTGCGAATCACTCAAGCCGCTCAAATTATGAAAATCAACACCGCAAATTAACTATTAATTAAACTGCATCTGCCCGTCAGCCAGCAGCAGCACTCACCAGCACAACCTCCCTCTGTCATCCCCGATCCGATCGCAGCACGAACCGCCTCGGCAGGCGACGGGACACCGGAGCCCACCCCAAACGCTGCAGCGCCCGCGGACGCAGCCCCGGGGGTCTCCGGAGAGGACCTCCCGCCCTGCCCCGGTGGTTCCGGGTGAGCAAGGCCCGGCTCGGCGCTAACCAGGGGCGATCCCCGCCCGCTGCCGCTCTCCCACCCGCCTGGCCCTCCGCAACCACTTCTCGCTCGAGGCTGTGGCTCAGCCTTGCACTTTCGTCCCGCACCCGCTGACCCCAGCACTGCTGCCGGACCCTCGCCCCCATCTCTTCCGGGCACCGGCTCCCCTGGCTCCGTCTCGGGCTCGGTGGCCCCGCAGTGGGTGCCGGAGCTGTAGGGAGCCGGTGCCTCCCGAGCACCTCCCCACACGTTTACTCCATTTCCCTCCCCGCCGCTGCCGGGAGCTCCAGGGCTGACAAGGGCGGGCAGTACCGGGCGGGGAAACCCCTCGGCCCGGCCATTCGCGCCCCTCCGCCCCCTTTGATGTCCCCGCCCCCGCGGTGATGTCACGGGGGCGGGGCTGGTGGCAGCAGCGCGGGCGCGGGCGGAGCGGTAGAGCCGGAGCCGAGCGGAGTCGCCAGGACCGCGCGGGCTCGGGGCGCCGCTGGCAGCGCAGCCCCCGCCCAGGGCCCCGGGTAGCGGCACCAGGACAGCCGCCAGACCCGGGACAACGCCACTGGAGCGGGTGAGCACCCAGTGGTAACCTTTTCCCGGCGGGGACCGGCGCTCCGCAGCCGCCCGGTTCGGTTCTGCTCGGCTGTGCTTGGTGCGGCCAGCGCGCCGGAGCGGGGTCGGTGTCTCCGCGCAACTTATGCGGCCGCGGCTGGACCCCGCGGACTGTCTGGGCGCGACGACGTTTCATCTTTTTGCGGCTGCCAGAGCAAATCCTTAACTAAACCCAACAGAAATCAAACAAACTCGGGCTCCTCCAAAAGTTAGGATACCTTTATTTTTTTCCCCTCTTCTTTCTCCCCTTTCTTTTCTGCTCCTGTTCCCTATGCGGGAGCCGCTCCGGAGCCGCTCTGGGCTCGCTGCGCGGTGCTGGGGATAGCGGATTTGGTGGTGCAGCGCGGTCCGAGTGCCCTGCGCTGGGGCAGCTCCGCCGCTCCCGACGCCTCGGTGATGCGCTGAGGAGCCCCTGCGGATCCACAGCTTGTGCGGAGAAGGAGTTGGAGGTAAGAAGGGGCTTGAGGGCAAAGAGGGGTTTTTCTGTCCTTTCCTGCGATACCTTTTGCCCAGCACCCTCCTACCAGCAGAGCATCGGCAGTTCCGCGCAACAGTATCGATAGGCTGGACCTGATCAAGTAAAATGCGAGTCAGCTCCTGTGAGAAGTGCGCGGCGCTCACAAGTGGCTGCGATAGATGTTATTTATCGTTAGCCTGGTGCCAGGACACGTTTGCCATGGAGGCTCCCGGCGTGGGCAGTGAGCGAACTCCCGGCTCAGGAATGAGATGATCCGCGGGCTCAGCTCTGCTGGGCAGTTGGCATTGGCTGCTGCCTTCGGTTGAACGTGTGGTGGCCCCCAGCACCTCCCTTAGGGCATCCCATCAGCTAGGTTGATCTGTTGGGTTTTTTTGCCGAGTATTAGTGAGAGAGGGAGAGGGGTGATGAAAAAAAACCCCACATATGGAACATTTTATTGATGTGATCATAATCCTGTAATGGAGATTGCATTAAATGAGGATTGCATCAAAATGCCTCGCTGCTGTGGAGAGACGAGAGAGCAGGAGCTGTGCTAGCTTGTAAATGAAGTTCTTTGATTGAAGGATTTTCTTGAACCGTGAAGTGATGTCTGTGAGCCTAAACATGCTGTTATATGTGGAGTAATGGAATGGGATAAAAGCCAGATCAAGCTGAAATATATTTTAATTTACTCCAGCTCTGGAGGCAGTTAGAATTGGTCCGAGGCATTGCAGTGATGTCCAGTGAATTCCTGGATTCAGCTAGGGAGACTCCAGAAAGGCGAGGAGGGAGCGAGCACAGCAAGGCAGGGAAAGAATGCTACCATTTGGGGAGGAGAAGGATGGTTCCTTCGTGACTTTTGCCGTAATGGCACAAAGCTTTTCATCCTGCTGGTGACAAACAGAAACCTTGTAGGCGGTCTGAAAAGCAGAGGCTTTCTCTCAGTTGGTGTAGTTGCCTGTAAGAAGTAACTGGAAGGTGGATGGATGTCAAGAGACAAACGGGGACTTGTTTGCCCCTTCGGGACACTGAAAGAAACTGTAAGACAGAGAGATGGAGTCGACTGAGCTGGTGCTGTCTCTTTGAGCTTGACTTGATAATACATCTGGAGTAATTGTTGCTGCTTATCTGAATTGGCAGAGGAGGGGAGGAGATGTTCAAGTTTATTGAACCAAAGCAGAGCTGAGGGCAGTAGGATGTTATCACTTAACCCTTCGGTTCTTGTTGTGCTCATTAATACGTTGGCTGCCAGAGCCACACAGAGCAGCACCTTCTTCAACCCTGGCTGAAAGGAGACCTAAAGAGAACAAAAAGATTGAGCCTAGACAAATTTTAACTTTCTGCTTGTCAGCAGTGGAAGTAGCATTGATCTGTCGGACTGAACAGGTCAGAAGAGGTAAGCCAGGGGAGAAGTTAGCAGGTTATTTATTTATTTATTTACTGACATTTCCACATGCACACAAAGTTAGCATAAACACCAGGGAGTGGGGAAAGAAGCCTTCCTTAGAACCACCTGAGTTCTACCTGCTGTAAGCAGCAGAGAAACCCCTGTAGGAATTCTCATTGGTATTCACCTGAAACTCCAAAAAAGCTGGTGAAATACAAAATTACATAGAATGAACCAAACTCAGACGTCTGATGTTCTCGGGAGTAATTTGCTTCCCTGCTCAGGTTGCCTACAAGCTGAAGGTAACAGCTCCACAGTTCCGTCTCTTGCTGCACATTTGGCATAAAGTTGAGATGGAAAAGTTTGTTCTAAATAAGATGAAGCAAAGCAGTTTAAACGTATTGAATTACTCTTAAGCATTTTATTTTGGCAAAAGATGACTTCTAGTGAATTGTAAGTGATGGATTTAGAATATTCATGGCTAAACTCCAGGGAGCTTAGTGTTAGCTCAGCAGGCAGAAGGTTCTTCCTCTGAAGAGATATCTGGAAAAGATGTGTTTAAATTTCAAGCTGTATTCAGTTGAGACTGTTAGTTTCCACATTTTAAAGTCGTTTGTTATGCTGCTTAGGGGAGTGATGCTTAATCTGGAAAATGAAGCGAGTCTCCCTAGTTCACTTTTTAATGGAAAGAGCAAGCAGTGTGTTTCAGTTGTGCTTCTACATGTTCACATGTTCCACATGTACCTTTATTGCTTATCAAATAAGGAGAAATATGTCTTTTGAATCCATGGCTATCTGTGCAGATCTTGGGCTGTATTTTTACTGCAGAAGAACTCTGCTTCATGGCTGCATTGTTCATCCTTGCAGCATTTCTTTAAATGTGAGCCCAGCTATAGTTAAAGGATCATTTATATTCAGTGTAGTACTGTCTGCTCAGTGGAATTGGCTTTATACATTGCAGCCTCTGTAAAAAAGGAGATCAAAGATCTGAACCTATGGTCCTGTATTGCATTTGTATTCTGTGTGGACTGGAGTAATCCTGTACTGAAGTAATTCACACTCCCATAGTTAAGAACACATCAGTCTTGCCATTAAAACACCAATTTGCTTAGTAAAGCTCAAGTTAAATGCATTCATATAGTAAAGACAAAGATATCCTGAGCAATGAAGTGTAATAACAATTGGCATTTCCTAGTAGAGCACAGTTAAGTTGGAAAGCTTAGCAGAAAATAAGGCCAGCCTGAACAATTTAGAGATGAAAATCCTCTCAGCTTTGGAAAGCTGAGATCCAGGTGGATCCAGGTGAGTGTTTTACACCTGGACTTTGAAGGGGGCCTATGGTTGTCAGGCAACTGGGCTTTTCTTAAAGGAGAACAGCACTGGCTCAAACCAGGAGTTAGTGACATCTCAGTTTAATGGTTCAGTTTTAGATTGTGTTAGAAGTATTGACTTTGGTGTTAACTCCGCTTAGTTCTGAGGGTGAAGTTACAAGAACAACAGCCCCAAACACTGTACTGCAACCGGTGAAGACACTGTGTCAGTCAGCAAGTAAAGAACTTCACATTTCTGAATGCTGCCAGTTGTCTGAGATGGGTGTTCAAAGCTTTTGGGGGATGCTGGTGCTGCAACACACGGGCCAGATGGGCCACCTCAAGAGAGCTGTGGTGGGCCAGCCACGAGGACTGATGACCAGGCAACAGTTCAGCTTTGTCTTTTTCTGCCGCTAAAGCATCCCCAAATCCAGTACATTGCCTGTCTCAGTTAGTAGCCATCTGCTGACAGCAGAGCGGCTGCTTCATCTGTGCAGAACCAAGTATGTCAAGGCTTATAGTAACTTTGTGTGTATTTCAGGTTAGAAGTTAAAAGACGAGAGGTAAAAATACATGTGGATTAGATACTGGACTAGCACATGCTATATAGTATCTGTGTTCAAGTAGTAGGATCAAGATACAGCTTGTTGTGTTCCAAGTATTGTGGATTAAATAAATGAGTATTGTTTGGATTAAAGTAATTTTGTCATTGAAATAAGAACTCATGAGGGAAAGTAATAGTCCCTTATTCCAATTACCTCTTTCTACAATGAGATCTCTGAGAGGAAATGGGTAGCAGTTGTCTTCCTTCAGTGCAGTGCAGTAGTGGTGACCGTATCTTTCTTGGGTCTTCTGAAAATCCATGCTCCTTGCAAATATACAGGCAAGTAATATGAAGCAGGAAATTTAAGGAGGAAATGGGAATTTGATTATCCCTTAAGATCTGTGGGGAGACTCCCATTCTCATTATCCAAAGGCAAAGTAAGGAAAATACGTTTAAAACATTCTTTTTGAATTAAAGTCTCTGAATTGGTAGAGTGACTTGCCAGGAAGCATAAAAGCTTCTATAGCTTTTGCACATTTAAAAGCTCTGCTGAAAAAAGAGTTTAAACTGTTCTTAAATTTAAGGTCTTCCATTGTTAATATGAGTGGGACTAGTGCAAAAACACATTTTGAGTAATAATAGTGTTTACCACCTCTGGCACAAGTCAATGCAAGATACACGGTTTTCCTACTTAAAAAAAAAGTTATAGAAACCCTCCACCCCCGTTTCCAGATAAGGGAAACAAATGATGTTTTCATGACCCCTAGAAAGATTTCGTGTTTCAATGAAGGAACCCCACCAAGCCCACCACGCTTGCATGGGAGCTTTCACGAATGTCCGGGGAAAGTTAATATGAACATTGGAATGCACATAAAAAAGACTGTGGAAATGATCTGTAGGTACAATCAAATCATGTTGCATTTGACAGTAAATAAGCTGTAAAAAGTTTCCTGGAACTGTCATAATTAATAATCATTTTCATTTGCACTCTTCTGCCATTACCTTAAATATCCTATGGGAAATGTATTCAGACACAATATTAGGAAATAGCTTAGGAATTAACTGTTTTCCCGTAGAGCATGTGAGGTTTAGCCTTCTTGATCCAACCTAGCCTGAGCCAAAGCATCCTTTGCTCTATGAAAAGATCTCTGTCACACCGAGGCCTTCAGTAACTGCTTCTTGCGTTACATGACAAACGTGCTTTAACTCCTGCCACTTGTCGAGAGGTTCGGCAGGTCAGTGTGGGGTAGAAGACAGTGAGTTTTGCTTGCAAGGGTGACAGATCTTGGCCTGTTTAACAGCACATGAATTCCAAAACTCTTCAGGGAAGTTCTTTTCTGATGTCTGTTGTTTTCTTTCATATAAGCTGTGATAGACTTTGCAAGGTTTATATAATTTCAAGGGAGCCTCCGTCATCAGATCAGCAGAGAGACAGATGAATATTGATATTGTTGGAGACTTCCAAATGCAATAGTGAAAGTATAAAGAGAGGTGGCCCACTCTATTTAAAACTCATCATGGTGAGGTTTAATATAGCAGCTCACTGTGTGAAGAAACTTCTTCTTCGTCTTCCTGCCAGGGAACATCTTGCATTGTGTAGTGCTTTAATTTGCGATGGTTGTTTTGGGGATGATTTTCTTCCTCCATAAAATGAAGCCTGAAAATGTCACTAGTGATGTAGTCTGTTTGTACATCACTGTTTATCTGTTACATCCTTAAGGACATAGCTTTATTATTGTTGTAAGAATTTAATTAGTAATTGTGTGTGTTTTATGTTGTCTGTTGGAGTAGTAGGGAATACGTGCTAAAGGGGGAAAAGAACCCTCAAGTAAAAGTTTGGAATTCTTCAGGCGCAGCGTCTTTCAGTTAACCGACTACTTACACTGTCATTGTTACACTCTGTGCTGTCTTGTTAAATAAATGAATGTCTGTATGGAAGCCAGGAATCCACAGCTTGGAAAGATATTTCACTAGAACTATTTTCTTAGGATTTGTGTGATGTCTGTGATGAAAGACCTAGACTTGACTTGTCGTTGTTAAACAGTCGAAGAGTGTGTTGCTGTAGCATTCCCTAAAGAAAAGTGCAGAAGAACTCTAGTGTTCTGGAACATCCTGAGTGGTGACTTGATGGAAACTGTGGTGTGCATGCACAACTCTGACTGTAGTACTTCATTCAGATTACAGTTGTTTGCCTATAATTTATAAGTACATATGAGGTAGAAGACAGGGAACTAATGCTATCATTAAATACAGTAATGGCTTTACTTTGTCAGTCATTTAATTGACCTCTCGAAAATGTATGTGGCAATGTGTTGTAAATTAAGGCCCAGAATACATGGCAACACAGTAATAGTTTTGGGAGTGAAAATAGGGAATTAAATGCATGAAGTTCATTTTCTGTTCATCTCCTTGCCTTGCCCCCATGTGAGACTTTCCCAGAATGAATGGATTCCAGCTAAGAGTTTCTTAATAGTTTCCTGTAATCGGGACTCCGCTACAGGAGATCAGTTAAGTGCTTGTCAGACAAGTGTGTGTTCGTCTCTAATTATGAGACAGTTCTTTTTAAAATTCATGTACAGGAAATTTGTAATTTTATGACTTGCTAAGGAAAACTAGACGTAATGTAAGTGAAGGGTTTAATTGTCCTGGCTTGTTTAATATTGTTTTCTAAGGTAGATGCGACTGGCCTTTTCCTGTCACCAAAGACCAGCTGCCGTAGCAGGTATCATCACTTTATCCTCTGGGATTCTGCCATGAAGTTAAGGAAAACCACGTATGTGTACGGATGTCATTATTTCTGGCATTAGTTAAATCTGAAAAATGAAGGTTGTAGAAGGATCCTCAGATGTTGGAAAATACGTGGTTTTTCTAATTGTGTAGGACCAGTCTGGAATGATGATGGCTGCAAAATGGAACTGTTGAAACATTTTTGGCTATTCTCATGTTCTTCCCTGACTCTTGTTTTTTCATATATATACTCTTTAAAAGACAATACTTCTTGGAGAACATCACAAACCACACTTTCTTAACAGAAAGTTAAACAGAAAGCCTCTTCAAAGGCTACAGCATTCTGGGCAATCCATTGTATTTATTTTTGACGCTGTGTTCAGTCAAATATCAGAACCTTTAATACCTTTCACAGTTTGGCTTTATCTACATATACAAAGGAAACTATTTTCAAGAACTGCGCTGAATATACTCTGAGGCATAATACAAAGTGTGTTTGAGATGAGTTCACAGAATGTGAACTCAAGGACTTTCAGGTTGTAAGAAGGTGGAGGGAGGGGAAGACATTTGGAATATTGGAACAAAAGTAAAAGCTGAGTGCTTCAGAAAAAGTGAGTGAGTCAGAAAGCAAAGACTTGAATAGTCTGTGCCAAAGAAATGTATCACTGATGTGTGTGGTTTTTTGTAACCCAAGAGTGAGGTGAGCAAGTGTTGAATGTTGATGGCCTTGTGATGAGAGGTAAGCCAGCAACAGCTTCTGGCTGTGGTATTGTGTCAGTGTTGAGACATGAGCCCTGCTGAGCCATCAGAACCTTGTGTGCTTAAGGAAGAGAGATTCTTGATGGCTGAATACCAGTGACACCAGTTTGGGTGTTGCCTGTGTCACTTGTGAATCTTGTAATGGAAGTGCTTAATGTCTGCTTTTGTCTCCTGCCCTTGAAAACAAAGAAAATTGAATTTACAGGGTGCCCACTCTTTCTCATTGTCTAAATTCAGCTGAGTTGTTTATAGGAGCCCAGTGGTATGGAGTGGAAGGATACTTTGTAAGTGGTGTTTTAACAGGTAGGTGAAAACTACATCATCTTGTCTGCCTCCTTTTCACAGCAATGACGAAGCAGGTATGAAATAATAAAGAATTCATGTTGCTTTTCAGTGATACAGAAAGTCAGTTTCTCACGAGTCTTTAAAAACAATGTGTCTTTGACTTCAACTTTATTTGAAGTTGGAAAGCAGTAAAATTGTAAATTTTGTCACGGAACTGAAGCAGTAGTAATATATTCAAAAGGACCAATGTACTTCAATGTACTCTTGGGTGAAGAAATATCTTTTTCAAAGTGGATGCTGAGTTAATCTAAAACCTGTCTGCTTTCAGGAATCTTCTAAGTGTTTTTGAAAACGGTACTCTTTTTTGCTAAAGACTGCTTATAGTAACAGATTGGATCTCATCCCTGTGTTCTTTCATTTATTTAAGGGACATTAAAGCTAGTCACATCTAATATTAAAAATAAGGTGGGAGCCAGGAATTAAGCATCCACCAGCCTGTACAGTTACCTAATTGTTACAGAATTAAACTTTCAGCACTGGAAAAAGATGTAGTTTTATTTGAAGACAATCACACTAAGCACACTTTGCAGCCAGGAAAAGAGATCTTGCTTGTTTATTTTTTTCCAAAGTTTAGAATCCAGTTAGACAAACTGACACAATAAACAGAAGTTAAAAAACATAGAAGAAAGAACTTAGTAAAAAAGAAAAGAACTGATTCAAATTTGCCTGAATGTATGATAAAAAGATTTGTATTCATTATGGAATGGTGAACTAAGTGTGAAATCCTATGTGCTATGCACTACGTTAGAGGAGAAAATAAACATGCTGGCAAGTTTATTGCAGTAGGACAGTCTTTTCTTTGATCCCATTGTGTTACACAGCTCAGATTCAATAAGAAGTTTCTAACAGTGTGAGTGGGGTTTGAATCCAGTTCTGGGTTGGGCAGTGCTGTCTATTAAATCACTGTGTAGGGTATTTTTAAATTACCAGAAAATCTTAATTAACAGAATATTTTTGGTAATTGAGACTGCTCAGCTTCATATACCATTATACAATTCATTAGTTAGGTGTTTTCTTTACATTTATTTTTGTATTTTGCTAGTTTAAAATAGGTTGCAGGTTTTGGTTATTGTTTAACATCAATGGGAAAATACAAAGCCCCAGAATATTTTCCTCTTAAGTTTGATGGAAGCTTAATCTGGTCCATCCAAGTGCCATTTGTTGCGGGTCCCCTTTATGTCAATGTCTGTATGTTTGTTGTACTGTGCCTAGCAAAAATGAGTATTTAAAAAATCATGCCTGGATCAACAGCAGTGCAATGCCAGTCTGTAAAACGAACCCAGTATTGGTTCGTTATAGGTGATTCGTTGAGGCAGGTACAGTGCTTCTAGGTTTTATTGTATTACAAATGCTGAAAAACTTGGAGGAAATCATTGCAAAATGGTTTAGGGTAAGTGATTTGGATGAGGCTGGCAGGTGGCACGGAGTGGCTACTGCAGGATTAACTACATTCAGGAAATTTGGTCACTTCACAGCATTTGATTTAGGTCTTAATTGTGTCATTGCAAAAGTCATCACCTTGCTAATCTGCTGGACTGTGAGAAGTGGTTGACGGACATGTCAGTTAACAGCAGAAACTCCTTTCTGAAAAATTGGGATGCTTCAGCTATTAGAGCAATAACTTGCTCAGGACATCTCTTTAGCTGTAGTGTGTGTGTATATGTATGCTGCGCATTGGAAAAGACTTCCAGACAGTGGTGTCTGAAGGCAAATCTGAGGGCGCGTCTGAAGGCACTTTATTTTACAGTGAGCCCCTTTTTATAGGCCTTTCGTCTACCCCAGTAAATTTTCATACGCTACTTTTGGTTAGTATTTGTTAGTAGTTTAGTAAACTTAGTAAAAATACAGAGCTTTCTCAGGCTTTCCCAGCTTCTGTTATCTTTTTGCCTTTTCCCTTATCTGGTTACCATGACACCTGGCTCTTCTCAGGAGTTAATGCATTCCTTAGCTGAGATGTTTAACCCTGTGTTTGCTTCTGATCGCTCCCACACATGTACATGCGCATGTACTAAGTGTGTAACACCAAGAAACATCTGATGGGGAAGACAAAACGTAGGAGAACTCTAAGGGACAGTCAAGCTGAAATGATGACACTTCAAAATACTCTTGATAACAACTTCATTGAGTTCCTATGGTAGGAAAATACCTGTTGAAGAGCCTCCCAAAGTTAGATATATTCAGATATTTCTTTGTCTGATCGCTGAAGGCATCATTTCTAATAGGCCATTTTATGATCCATAAGAAGAGATTAAGGATGCCATCTATCATTTTGTGAACCACAGTTATGGCAGATTTCCTTCTTTCCTTTTCTTCTAACGTGTACGGATTTCACTGATGAAGTTCTTACAATCTCAGACTTAATGGTTTTTGGAGGGGGAAACATGTTAAATCCTTGGGGTTGGCCACGGCTGATTTCTTTCTCAGCTTTTGAATGTAATCTCACTTCAGTGAAGGACCCTATGAGTGGAACCCTAGTTGCAGTTTTCTCTGTCAGTATGAAGAATTGCCTGATGTCCTTGTCATCCATGTGATTTCATACGTTCTAATTTGCACCACATCTTCTGCCATTTTCTATTTTCCCAATCCTAAACTGCATATTCATCTGAGTGTCCTGGTGATAAAAAGTGTGAATTAATTGACGCTGCAAGCACACAAGAAAATCTTGATAGTAAACCAGAAGAAATACTTGAAGCAGTTTTTCTTCTTGGCAGACTGCAAAAACATTCGCTTAATATTCAGGAGAACCCTTGCAAATTTTTACAGCTTGATCTTAGACCCTAAGCTACCAAATTTAACTTAGAAGCTCTAAGTAGGTTTGCGTAGACAGCATCTCCAGAGATGTCTTCCAGTCTGAACTTCTCTGTGGTTCTGTGGAAAGGACATGGATTCCTTTACAGAGGTCTTGATTGTGATTTTTTTGGCTCAAATACAGGTGCCTTCCATGTCCTTGCTGTTTTCGTTATTAAGTAAGAGGAGGAGGGCAGGAAAATGGAACCCAGTAGCGAACAGTAGAGAGCTGTTATTTTTGTTCTTGGGTTTGGATCTCAACATTGGTTGCTATTCTTGGCTCAGTGTGTGCTGTTTGGTGTAATTTTGGAAGCCTCCTTGATCTGAGGTTATAGACAGGCTGCCGCTTCACCAAGTCATCAGTTCACTGTCTTTCTGCAGTGCCACTCTGAATACAGTATAAAGTGCTGCTTTTGATCCATGAAACACTTTTTAGTTTCCTTTCTGAGGAAGACCTGCTGCACAGTTTTGTTCTTCTGTAAAAGCCAATTGGAAAGCAGAAGCCTCAGCTTCATAAACTGAGTTGAGGGCAAGAAAAACTGAGACTGATTCTTTCCCCTTAGTCCTGCAAGACCCAAGTTAGTTGTTATTCCAAGCTGTGAGACAAACCTGTTAATTCAGCTTTTCCTGAAGGTTTTCTGGAGAAGACACATTAGGTGAAGTGTAATTCTGTTTGTATTTGTGAAGAGCATTCTATCGATGCTTCCCGTTGATGGTTTAGTGTTCTTTACTTCAAGAGAGTCGGGAGGTTGATTGAGAGGCTTGCTGAAAATGCAAGAAATGCAGTTTCTAGAGAGGGATGTAACAATATCTAGACACTGTGGAGAAGATAAGGCTGAGAATAGATAATATTTATAGGGACAGAAATTTAAGTACTTTTACTAGATTTAGAGAAGACCACTGTAAATGAAACCAAAGTTCTTAAAAATTCCCTAAAAGACATTCTACAGAAACGGATTTGTTCTTTGTTTAATCATGGAGCTGTTTGTCAAAGAAGGCAGTCAAAGAAACCCAACCCTGCACTGGGAAGTAGTGATGAAGGTGCCAGATTCTGAACTAACATTTCAAGATCTGTCATGGGTTGTTAATGCTAGATTACACTTTGGGTATTCCTTTTCCATGCTGCCTGTACAGTGTGATGTCATTGGTGTGGTTTTATAAGTGTCTAAGAGGATGGAAATACTGCATCTGCTACATTTAACCGAAGTTTAGGTTAAAAAATGCTTCCATGGGTTTGTGTTGGTTTATCTGTGCCAATTTTAATGGGAAGCTCAGCAGAATATTGGATGTGCTCATTCAGTATTTTCCATCCTTGAGCCTTGGTCTGCTGTTCCCCTGTCCCGTTTATTTCTGGTACCTGAACAAGACTACTTTCCCTTGTAAAACACCTAAGTGTTACTAAAATATTGCAATAGATCTCCACTGTTGGTAGTTTACTTGTAGTTACTTGGTGATTAAGCATAGTTGTTCCACAGTGATGGACTGCTTCTTTCATGGTATGTTGAGGAAAGCTTCTTATCCTAATTATTTGTTTGTCTTAATGACCACGTGTAGAAGGCTGTATTGCATTGGTACCATTCGGTGCTCTCAGTCTGATGTTTACAGAACCCTGCAGATGTGGATATTGAATGAATGAAAAGAGCAGATGGTATACAGGGGAATCTTGCCTAGGCCAAGGAGCTAAATCAAAGTTTCACACAGTTCCAGGAGGTACCCTACGTAGGAGCTGGATTTCCATCACTAGGAGATTTGATAAAAAAGTGCCAATCTACAGAATGGTGTAGAATTTCCTAAACCTGCAGAACATTCTATCGAAAGAGCTGTCGGAAAAGACAGATACGCAACGTGCACACTGTGCTTGTTAGCACCTATTATAGACATGGGGCTTAGGCTTGCTGTGAGATGATCAACCCTGATGGTGCTGAATATAAAAATGTCGATATAATTAGTCATCTCAAGCAGAAAATAATTTTTTCCATGTTTTTCCTGCTGTGTGGAGGAGGGGATGAATTGGTTTTCAGTTCTTCTTTATTATTTAGATTTTCTATTTTTGCTGTCGTCTGGGAACATTTACCAGTGGCTTTTTTTTTTCTGTCTTGTATTTAGGATTGGCTGTTTTGTGAGACAAATCTTAATAAATGGCCTGATGAACCAGCGTGAACTGGTGATAATTCACCGAAAGGTACTCCTTGACTAGTGATCAGTAGCAGAACATAGAACCGTACCTGATCAGCTTTGGATGTGAAGTGAGCTACTTACACTCTTTAGTACTAAAGCAGGTGGCCTCTATTATAGTGATGCAAGTGTTCTTTGCAGAATCTTCATACTAAATATTCTGAATAAGGCATGTACTTATGAACAGATTCTGTTTGTTTTTGCCTTGGTACAACTACAAGAATATAGTGTTATGCAAATATAAGATAGTTTCCACAAATTTTGACTGCAGACAGTTCTGATCCTTGCTTTACTTGATTCACGATAGAAAAGTCTGAAAAGATGCCTCATTGCAATCAGAGCTAGGCATGATAGTGTAATTCAAGTGTACAGTTACCATCATAGATGATATGTTTGGGCTGTCTAACCATAGGGAGTTCACAGATTTTCAGTTTCCCTAGGAATGTGTTCATTTTTAGAAGGTATTACCAGAGTATTGTTTGTTGTAAGAGAAGAAAATCCCCTTCAAGTTCTTAATGAATCTCTTGAGAGATTCAGCAGATTTACAGGTTAAAAAAGCTGTAAACATTCTACTGGGAGCAGTCATTAAAGAGAAGATGAATGCGAGTTATCTGTACTTTTCTTATGAAACAGAAACGCTGAAGATGATTTATAAACCAAAAAGCTGTTTCTCTTTAAATGGTCTTTTTTACTGCTGCATTATGTAATGAAACACAAAGTACGATTAACAGGCAGTGTGCTTGCAAGATGAGAAGCAGTTTTGCCTGGAGAATGTTGTAGATCTGAATTGGAAGGGAAGAGGCCCGAAGCTAGTATTTCCTTCATTTGTAGATAGGAAAAAGTATTGAAGTGGAAGAAAAAACCCTTAATCAACCTGGAGAGGGTCTAGTGTTGAAAATACAATTAAATAAAAATGCATTAATAGAAAGATCTGTAGATTAAATAATCTACATTCCAAGACAACAGCTGAGTTCTTTGATGAGTTACTTTTTTGGAAGATCACAAGCTGACAGTCCAGGACTGCTAAAAAGTTTGCCTTTCCACGAGGCATTTCATACCCTTGATTATTCATTCAGGCTTGACTGAACCAACAGTGACCTAGTAACAGCTCATAATTTGTGATGGAACACACATATTGTGTCTGAAGTCCTGCAGATGCAGTTAACAGTTTGGGATGTAGAAGATAAACAAGAGATAAATGTTTCTAAACTACGCTAATTAATCAAAAGTTGTTGCTTCAGACTTTTAAATGGGTCACCAAAGATTTCTTTGAACATTTTTTCATAGTTAACATGATGAAGCAGACTTCATCAGAAAGCTTAGATAAGCCACAGAGAAGATGATTTGTTTGTGGGTTGGGGGAGTTTTGGCATTAGTTTTATTGGTGTAACTCATGAATGAAACACAAATGTACTGAAAACTCTGATAATAACAAAACGTGAACTGTATCCTCACTGCATCTGTAAACATAACAGAGCTTTGCATTCATTCAGCTTTCCAAGAGGTCACACCCCGTGCAAATAATACTCGTAAAAAACTACTGCATTCCCAGTGCCTCATCACCCTGAACAGTGTGCATTTCAGCTGACACTGCCATTCACAACCTGATTTTACCAGTTCAGAACGTGATTATGAGTCTGGGCTTATTGTCATACCAGAAATATTCAGGACTTCAAAATGAAATCACCGTCATAGCAAGTGGTTCGGTGCTTCTGCTGAATATTCTTAGTATTCTGTTAAGAGAACACCCCTGCTGAGTATTTTGTTCAAGGTCTGTGTGTGTTATTTTGTGTTAAAGACGTATGTGTTCGTCTCTCAGGTATATGCATGGACATGCTGTGGTCATAAACGTCATAATTTATGTCTTTGGTCCGAGCAAGCTTCTTCATGAAACCTTCCCATAAAAGTCATCTGTGACCTGACATACCCATGTGCAGAATCGTCTTGAGCAGACTCCAGTCATCTGTAATAGTGTGACTGACAATGAAGGTAAATCAGGACAAGAATGAGAAACTCAGGCTTGCTCTAGCTTAAGACAGAAATATCCCAAAATACGAAGGAATGTTCTTGCTCATGTGGAATCATTTTTCTGATGTAGCCTGTTGGTGGAAGATTGATGGAAAGGGTTTTGTGACACATTTTCTGGTGGCACTGTGTTTGGATGTGTCTTAAATACCAGTGTGGCAATGTGTTAGAGCTTATGTTCTTTACATTTCCTTCTCAGATGAATTAACATTTGGACTGTCATTTTTCTAGATAACTGGAAAGTGTTTTACCAGTTTTCATCTCTCCAATATCCACTACTGCCTTTCTGTGCCTGTTTATCTCCCACTGACTCCTGCTTTTCTGCAGATGTGGCCTCTGAAAGGAGCATTTCTTGTTATGATAGCAGCAGGTTCCAAAGGATGATTTGAAATCCTGTGACTATTTCCCTTCCACAGGCTTTCAACGTTTTAGGAAAAAGGCCGACTACTGCATGGACAGTTTGGCTCTTGGAACCTGGTGTGAAGGTTAACAAGTTGTAAATAGCCGCATGTTGCCATTATCTCAAAACCCTGCTGCTTTGAGGACATGATGAGGACTCTAATAAGAATGTTGTCCGTTACTTGCTTGGCTTTTTTCCTGTTCTTGCACAGCATTTTATGAAGAGTGAGATTTAAGAGTTTGATGGCTTGTGATGGGGTCTTGGTGTTATTCTTGTGTAATTCTTTCATCTTACTAACCAGCATGTTAGTGAGAGAACTCTAACATATCACTGAGATGAGGGGAAAAGACCAAATCCAAACCTGTCGCTGTTTTCAACAAGAACTATTTATAGGAGGGAATCTGTAATTTGGGATTTTATTTTTTTATGCAGAAATAAATTCAGTGTTAACAGAGCTGAATATATTTACAGTATCTAGTGTAAACATTCATATATGTCTTTTTTACAGTGGTATAAATATGCATGTCATGATTGATGTCTCTTGAGCTGTGCTGACTTATAAAAAACCCGTGGATTGTATCATATGTCACTCAAAATTACAGTGGCTCTGTTTATAAGGTATGTATAAAAATGCAGCTTAGTGTATTTAATGACAGAAAATATTTTCAGTGTTTAAGAGCTGCTTGCTTTGGTTTTGAGACTGTGTAGTGTATCAACCTTTGCATACGCTGCTCAGTGAAGAGGCAAATTTCGGAAGAAGATTGGTAAATGAATCCTATTGGTGGATTTTTGTTGTTAAACCATCACAACAAACCTGGTCCTGATGCAGGAAGAGTTAGTACACTGAAATCTGAAGTTCTGTGTCGTCATTTCTTCCCTAAAGAAGCACCAACAGCATGATAGTTTTGACTCCAGTGGACTGAGAAAGGGCTGAAGCTTGATGGCCTTCTCCTATTAGTGCATTGTGACTCAAAATGCAGAAAAACATTTCATGACTTGATTTGGAGAGATGTGAAAATGTCCTAAGTAGATATAAAATAACAGTAGCAACAGCAGTTCTACACCAGAAGTATTGGTGACGGCGCTGCTCGACAGACTCCCCTCCCAGGAGCAGCAAAATTCTCATGAGGATTTCTTCCCAGGAGGTTCTGATGGATCACAATAAGAAAAAAACAAATCAGACAGACCTCACCTTTCTTTGTCAGAAACTGATTGATCACTTTTTACTTAATTTTTGCTCGTGGTATTTTGGATGAGGAAAGGACACTTACACCTGGGAGCACTGTAGTGCTGCTGTCAGAGACTGCCGTAAGCCTGGTGAATTTACAGTAGAGCTGAAAAGAACCACCTGTGTAGGAAAGAATCAGAGCAGATCCTAGAGGAAAGTGCCACAGACATGTAGACACGTAGACAAGGCTGTGGAGGTACATGGTTGGAACACCCACGTTCTGAGATGAATGTCCTGCAATACCAAGGCAAAGCGCCAGGATGAAGGGAAAGTGTTCAAAGAAACGATGGCATCGCAGCCTCGCAATAAAGGGAAGCTTTGAGGCAAGACACTGAAGTACTGAGAAAAATATCAAAGAGCCAGAGACGTTTTGCCAAGCTAGCGGAGAACAAGAACCAAGGCAAAATATTAAATTCTTAAGGAAAAGCACCCAAGTGCTGAAGGAAAATGCTAAAATGTTCCGATACAATGGATGGCTCTAATGCAGAGTGCTTCACAGGCAAAAGCAAACGTGCAGAGTTGAATAGCTTCAAACTGAATGGCTGAGCAGAGCAACCAAGTAGACAAATTACTTCTTTTCATTGAAATGAAGGTTTTTTGGGAAATGAATGTTTTCCTGACGAGAAAAGTTGCATGAGAATTGCAGGAGTGCCCCCCTCTCTATTTGCGATGTAAACAATCCAAATGGGGAAATTACTGTTAGAGTTGCTAAGACATCAAGGGCCTGTAGCATTTTCCATGTGAGGAGTGGTTGTGAGAGCTGGTGCTCTTTAGTCTTCAGAGGAGACTGATGGGAGATCTAATCAGCATTGGTGAGTATCTCAAGAGCAAGTGTCAGGATGATGGGACCAGGCTCTTCTCGCTGGTGCCCAGTAATAGGATAAGGGGCATAAACTGCAACTTAGGGGATTCAATCTGAACATAAGAAGCCTCTTACAGTGAGATTAACAGCAACTAGCACAGACCACCCATAGAGGTTGTGCAGTCTCTGTCTCTGGAGACACTCAAAACGCACCTGGATTTGTTCCTCCGAGATCTGCTCTTGGACAACTTCAGGCAAGGGGATTGGATTAGATGATCTCCAGAGGTCACTTGAACCCAAATACCATTCTAAGATTCTATGATTATTTTGATAAAAGTTCTCCTTGGGAGGCTTAAATTCTGTAAAATCCTACCCCGTGACACCAACACAACCTAAGAACAAAGACTTTTTCAACGGCTGTGACACATTTGCAGTGTTATAGGACATGAATCCTACTGTTACAAATCACAGGAAAGGTTACTGTAATGTCCACCAGTTTCTTTTTTGTGAAGGGAGTGTGTAGTGATTCCATTAAAGGGCTTTGTTTTTCATGCAGTGTAAATGAACGGGTTCTTCAGCGTTCAGCTCACTGAATGGTCAAGGATTTCCGATGGTATGTCTTTATTTTAAAGGGAGCAATGGGACTATACGATAAAAGGTGTCCTGTGGCTGGTATGGAAATTTGCTGAAGGGAAATGTGATGCAAGTGTTAACAGGATAGAAAACTCTGCCTGTCCTTTTAGCTTATTTTTGGGCAAAAAGATGAAACCACAGAAATGGAGTGATGGGTATAAAACTCAGAGACACAACTCAACCCTGACTAAACTTGTCTCACTCTCGCAGCGCTGGAAGAACCAAAGGGATGACAATTTGTGTGTGAAATTGTAGCTATGTAAAATAATGCACATTTGTCATGGGTCAGTGTCCCCAGAGGACTGCATACACTATAAGCATGTCACTGCCCATGATGTCAGTAGGATGCCATTTAACCCAGGCATTTATTTTCATTAGAAATGTCTCTGCAGTTGTATAAGCTTTTGTTTCATGTAGGCCTGGACTTGGACTGTCAGCAGTAGTTGCACAGATCTTCTATAAAGAGGAAGTTTTTAGTACAATATAGAGGTGATTGAGATACTTCATTCCTTTTTCTTTAGTTTGTGGGTTTTTACAGTTCTGATTTTGTTATATGGATAATTAACATGCAAAATGCAGTCTTAGCTGATAACTGCAGTGTTGTTTCATAGAATAATTTCATAGACTCATTTAGGTTGGAAAAGACCCTTAAGATCACAGAGTCCATCCATTAACCCAACAGTCCCAAGGACACCAGCCATGTCCTTAAACTCCAGATCTCCCCAACTTTTAAATGTCCAGGGATGGCCATTCAACCCTGGTCCTGAGCATCTTTTTCCAAGGCTTGGTGTCCCTATCCATGGAGAAGTTTTCCATAATGTCCAACCTGAACTTACCCTTGTGCAACTCGAGGTCGTTTCCTCTTGTTCAGTCACTTGTTACTTGTAATAAGAGACCAACTCACACCTCTCTACATCCTCATTTCAGGTAGTCGTAGACAGAAGTAAGGTCTCCCCGCAGCCTCCTCTTCCTCTTTCTTCTTTCACTTTTCTTCTTCGTGTTCAAATAGCAAATGGCTTCCAGAGAATAGAGTACCTCATGTTCTGTGCAGAATCTGACAGACTGATTGGAGCAGGACATGGAAGAATTAATTTTGCTCACAGATGTAATGTGAAGTATGAAAAGTATATTTTAATTACCATCTTCCACAATGGCCTCTGTATGGAGTATGAGGAGCAACGTCTAGTGCAAGGTTTCAAAATGTTCAGAGGCTAATTCACACAGACGTGTGCGGAAAAATCACTCAGCTTGGTAAAGAATCAGCTTGGAGCAGCCAGAATTTTCTTTTTACCCTTCAAGTGTTTGCAGTGCTGATCTGTAGCACTGAACTCATTGTAACTCCATAGGCACTGGAAATTTGTGGGAGAGTTACTGGAGAGTCAGAACCAAATTTGCACATGATCCAAGATTCTCTTGGGCACATACAGCATTCTGGAAACTTGGGAGAAGTGTATGTTGTGTAACCAGGCTCAGCTTTGCTTCAGATGTTTTGCTTCCCAGAATGAGATCTGGGTTAAGAAATTTTGTCTTGATCAAATGCAGCAGCTGTTGCAGTTTATATTCAAGTGTGATTCAAATCAAGCCCTGATTTCTGCTGTCTTCCCTTCTGCCCAAAGAGGGAACTGTTGTTGGTTTTATTTCAGAGAACCAGCCTCTTGTTTGACCTCATTAATTATAAATTATTAAAAAAAAAAAATCTAAGGTCTGTCCTATTGTAATGACACTTACAAACAATTTGAAAATATTCAAGTGATGAATCTGTGTTGTAACAGTCAGCTGCAGAGTACTTACAAGTGGAGTATGTTAAACCATTTAAATATTCCAAACATCATGTGCAACAGATCTTGTACTAATTCATTATGAAAACAGCAATTTCATTTAATCATTTATTACCTATTTATAAGGTGTCTGCATATTAAGTACGCATACAGATTGTTGTTCAACCTGGCGACCAGTATAATGATTGCAGAAATGTCACCTCTGTGTAATCACTAATGGCTTTTTTTGGGTGATCATTGTTCTCAACTAGTAGTTGCCAGCATGACTGTGTGATTCTGAGATGAGCGTAATGAGGAATGTGATCAGCCCCAAAGAGGGGAAAAAACCCTAACATATTGCTCAAAGCAAGACTCAGTTTTCAAGTCATGCATTACTCATTTCTGTTCACTTCTCAAATGTGTATTTGCCACTGTCACAATAAAGACAGTCAAGCAAGTGCCCATAAACACTGTAAAAATCTCTGTCCTTAGAGGTTTCCAAGATCCAGCTGGCCAAAGCCAGGAGCAGTCTGGTCTGAATTCAGCACTGACACGTGTCTGTGCAGGCGATTGAACTGCAGCCCTTCCAAGGACCTTTCCAACATGAATGAGTCAGTGACTTCCTATGAAGTCACAGTGCGGAGCTAAGCAGAATACTTGCAGTTACCTGTTATGTTTGAGAGGCTGGTAAAAGTAATGTTATTGCAGAATACAGCGTTGGACTATGATTAAAAAGGAAACGTAGAAGAAGCAAACGGTGAAATATTCAGTGGTCCTGCACTTGTCTGTCTTAATCATCAGTATTTTTACCACACAGTGGTTTGTTTATTTTTATATGAATGATCATAGAATGATACATGATTCCACCTTCCCTGTTGTGATAACAGCTTTTTTTTGACAGGTCTTGCTGAACTGTAGGTGTAGGACACCATAAGATGTAAGTCTTACTGGGGGTATCTGAATCATCTGCTTATCTGATGATTAAAGCTTTGAGAACCGCAATTAAAAATTCACCATCAAAGTTAAAAATATTCAGGGTACCCAGATCCATGACTCTTAAACTATGTCCTATAAATATTTACTGGAAATAGTAGTGTATATCTTTCACAAGTGGCAAAACTGGAGCTCCAGATAACTTTACAGCATAATGTAAAATGCTAATACTAGCAATAAATGTAAAAATGTGCAAAATCAAACATACAGCCATCTTATTAAAACACAGCTGATCAGGTTCAACTAAGTTTCTTCCATGCCTGGTCACGTTTGTGTCTTTCTGCTGATAAACTAGGATGTGCTCTGCATTATGTGTAGATTCAGTAGGACTTAAAATTCTTACTAAAGGGATTATTTTTCTCATCTGGTCTTACTTCTGTTTGAAGACTGGAAGAGACCTTGTAGGTCTCAGTGCTCTTGAACCTTGAGCACCTCACTTACATAGTCCGTTTTATATGTGTACTTACAGACGATATCAACTCATAAGGTGTGGGAAAGGGATGAGATTTTGTTGAAAATAATATTTTCTCAGACACATCTGAACTCCCCTTATTTATTTTCCTCCCTGTTATCCCCCAACTAGATAAATCTAAAAACTATTCTTGCCACAAAGAACTGATTAAACTGCAGAAGAATTCAAAACAACAGATTCCCATCATGATACATTGCTTTGCTCTTTCAACTTAGATGCGAATACTGAGTGATGAGTTAGCTGAGGTTAGCTACACTAGGCATTTCTTGTGCGGTGAATGTCCTCACAGAGTTATGCAAGTGCAGTTCATTAGCTTCTCTTTAATGTGTGGTGTTGTCATGTTTGGTTAAAGCTGAGTCTACGTTTTGTTGTCAATGACTATATAAATGGATTCCAACTGTCTTCAGCTGATCTATAGATATAGGTCTGCGCATACGTGAGAGAGATTTCTGTTTAAAACCTGTTTTATTTTTAGTTCTGAGAATTAAATTTCCCTCTCTAGGCACACCAAACTGAAAAGTTTGTTTAGAAGAGAAATGAGAAACGTCAGCAACTGTTGAAGCAATGTGGGAGATGAGGATAATTCTGATGTGAAGTCACACATCAGTACCTGTAGGCATTCAGCACCATGGCACAGTATCACAGAATCACTCTGGTTGGTAAAGACCCCTGGGATCATAGAGTCCAACCATCTATCCTACTTTACAAGTTCACCCCTAAACCATATCTCTCAACACCTCATCCAAATGAACTTTAAACACATCCAGGGATGGTGGCACAACCACCTGCCTGGGAAGCCCATTGCGGTGCCTGACCACCCTTTCTGTGACTATTACTAGAGGAATACCTGTGATGAATCAAAGAATCATGGAAAGCATTGACTTGGAAGAGACTTTTAAAGGTGCTGTATTCCAACCCCCTGCAGTGAACAGGGACATCTTCAACCAGATCAGGTTGTTCAGAACCTCATCCATGACCGTGAATGCCCCACCTCTCTGGGGAACCTATTCCAGTGTTTCACCACCCTTGTTTTAAAAAACAGCTTACTTATATTTACTCTTCATCTCCCCTCTTTTAGTTTAAAACCATCACCCCTTGTCCTGTCACAACAGGCCATTAAAAAGTCTTTGCTATTTACATTTGAAGTTGATAGGTGAAAGGGTTTTGCATAACAAACATTCACTTGCTGTTTACCCATTTTTTCTGTATTTGTTCCTGTCACCTAAATATGTTTCTAAATATAAAAAGGAGGAAGGAAATTATCCAAAATTATCTACAAGGGCTTGTGTGAAGTACTGATTGTGCTGCTGCCTAGGAAAAATGTGCCAGTAACCCAGCCCAGCATAAAACCAACAGGACCTCAGCAGTGGTATTACCCAATAGACACAGGAGAACAAGTTAAAAAAAAAAGGTTAATGTGTGTCTGTCAGCTCACTTGGCACCCCAAAACAAGCTTTTCTGGAGAAGTAACATCCCTGATGTATGGACCTGGTACTTAAGGAATTCGGTTAGTGGTGATCTGGCAGTGCTGAGTCGGAGGTTGGAGTTAATGATCCTAAAGTTCTCTTCCAACCAAAGAGATTGTGATTTTTTTTCACATACATTTTGGTACTCTGAGACATAGTTTGTCTCTGGTGCATAGTTTGGTATGGACGCACATAGTCTGCTTGTCCTTCCACTTATGCTCTTTTTATACCAATGCGCTTACACTGAATTGCATGAAATTACATCCTGATAAAATATGAATTTAAGCTGTCTTTAATGTTAATTTGTGTAACATTAACTTCCAGAAGCCTGAAGTTTAGAATGAACTGTTCCTTGAATGTGTGACTGCAGTGAATTGTAATACTGTGGCAGGGGGATTGGACTAGATGATCTTTCGAGGTCCCTTCCAATCCCTACTGATTCTATGATTCTACTTTGTCATGGAAATGCTGTGAGGGAAACCACAGAATATTGAGCACTTTGCTCTGACTACTGAGATCCTAGAAGTGGAGTATGTGACCGACCATTTCTAAGTAGTAGAATTCGCAACCAGTGTGTAATCCAGCTTCAGTAACCATGGAAGCCAAGAAGCTAAGTTAGGACCTTGTGTTCTTTACAAAGCAAATCAAAGAGAGGAGAAATCACATTTGTTAGTTTAACAGACCTTGGCAAGCTCTGACTTCCATAGTTCTTCCTGATTCTGTGGTATCATGTGAATATCCTTTTATATGCCCCCAAAAAAAGTAGACTCTCTAAGTTCCTTTTGGATTTATGCTTAACCATGGTGATTTGCGTGCACATAGAAAAGGAAATGAGAAACTTTTAAACCAGAAGTCTCCACGCTTGGAATTTGATATTCATGCCTTTTTTTTTCATGGAGTTCCCATTAAGATTACTGGAATATTTCCCAACAAATCTTCAGTCCTGAAAGAGTGATTCATTTCCCAAAGTTTCATGAGTAATAACAAAATGGTTTTCAGTAGTTCATTATAATAATGAAGGTATGTGCAACTACACTGTAGTGTGTTTAAATTGACCACAGGTTTGTATGAAGCTAGTTTGAAAGCCAGAGTTGGATAAGAATCCATGAGTTATCTGTGTCTCCAAGAAAATGTTTGGTTTGATTTGTCCTGAAGAAATTTTATGTTTTCTACTGAAAAGAACATGTTTAGTAAGAATGTGAATGCTTGTGAATGTTTCTAAAGTAGATTAATTGCACTGGTATCAACTAAAATTAGTATCGTGATTCATAGAATCACAGAACGTTGGGGATTGTAAGGGACCTCAAAGATCATCCAGTCCAATCCCACTGCCACAGCAGGATCCTCTAGATCCAGTTGCACAGGAACCATCTATAGAAGACACTGGTTTTTAAGGCTACATCTTGTTTCAAGGAGGTAACCCTTCTGTTAGAGCTACCACCTATACTGAATATAGTTTCAGTTGCATAAGTGTGATGTAGCAGAAAGTTCCATTCTGTTTCCATAAAACACATTACAACTTCAGCCCACCCAACTGTAAAATGTCCCAGAAACCCTTCAAGCAGCACAAAGTAACTTATTTCAGGTTTCATCACTGCTTTCTAACTTGTGGCAAACATTTGGTGCATCATTTTGCCAGATACGCTATGCTGGAGAACACGAATTAGTAAAGGCATTTTAGTCTGTTGCTACTGAAAAGGCCAGAGAAAGATCTGCTTGTTTAGTCTGAGCTGCTGTACAGTCATATACTGTGCACTGTACACTCTGCAGCTGGCCCCATCTATATGGGGAACTGAACCAAGTGTACAAGGAATAAAGCTGGAGGAATACTGAGAAATGGCTACTGAGATTGTAGGAGTGCACCATGAATGGTTGCATTTTTTATCTGGGAGAATTAGATGAATCTTTGTTGCTGGCTGCATGTTTTTCTCTTTATATTAGTTCTAAGTTGTCAACCCTGCGGACTCACTATAACCATTTCTTCAGGAATGACAAAAAAAAAGAAGAGAAAAAATATGTCTACAGTGTTCTTTTTTGATTTAGACAAATTCTGATAACTTGCATTTTATTTTTAAATGTATTTATGATACTAATGACTCTTGGCATAGCAAATACTTTCTCTGAAATAAACAGTACTGGAGAAAAATAGGATGTTTGGAGATGAAAATTGATGTTTAGGATTTTTATTACAGAGAATTTAAAAGTCAGTCATGAGGATTGATTGCTGAAGGTGATGTACAAACATAAATACGTGATTCTGGCCTGAACAATCTAGGAATGTAAAGTAACTGCAATGAATATCTTTATTCCTGTATAATAGGCATGAAATGAAAATAGATTTGTGCTTTCTGTGTTTTTTCAGGTCCTGACTTGAAAAGAATTGCTATGAGGTTTAGAATTCTGTTTTATTACAACCGTAGCAATTTGCAAAGAACCCCAAACCTATCGGGAAAAGAAAAAAAGAATGCAGAAGTCACTATTACAGTTTAGTGCAAAAATTGGTCTTTCTGTAGGTATCTTCAAGCTCAAAGAAAATACTGGTAAACCAGGATCTTGGTTTTTATTGGCTACACAAGTCAGAAAGAACTGAAACTTACCCAATGAAGTGACAGAAATTCGTGGAACACGTGTGAATTCAAGTTCTGTCTTGTAGTACCAGTGTTTCTGCATAGTGTATCTGTTGGTAATGGATGAGGCTCTTGCAGTGCATTCATTTTTTATGCAGAGTGATCCCATTTTCTGACATACACTGATAATTTGAACTAATACCTTGTGAAAGGGCACTTTCTTTTATGAACTTGTTAAATGCATTTGTCACTTTTATATCAAAGGGGTTGCTCTGATTTATAAGTGCGAAGCGCCCAGGGTAGACATGAGGCAGGATGAGTGTTCCTGTAATACTGAAGTGTTTGTGGTGAAAAGTTCACGAGGGAATGTGCCATCAGTTTCAGACTGGTAAACTACCTTTTTACTATTATTTTCAGAAACTTTTTATTAAATATCATTCTTCTGATGTCACATTTTTCATGAGTTTTCAAGACACAGAGGCTGAATCACTTGGGTACTTTTGCATTCTTTGTGCTGTATCGAGCCTCGGTCTATTTTTTGAAATTGTTTGGCAAAGTGTTTCACATAAAGTTGTTATTGACTGTTTTCCATTCAGGCAAACCCCAGACTCTGTACAGAAGAGAAATTTCTGATATATCAAAACCAATACAACTCTTTCCAGAATTCAGATTCCTTGTGTATCATCTTTTATTGTTCAGATCTAATTGGACATGGCAGTGACATCCAAGGGCTCTTTTGTCTCTGACATGACACACTGGTAAACCTGAGCGTGTTAATTCTGAATTGCCCTGGTTACAGGACATCTAGCAGTGCATCAAGAATTATTGGTACTTGTTGTGACAGTAAGACAGTTTGTTCATTACAAACATCTTTATTTTTACCGTTTCAATTAATGCCTAATGCCTCCTGCCTGCGTTTTCTTGACTTCCTAATTACCTTTAGTTTTGTTTCACCTATAAATGACAGATTGAGCCATTAAATCTGCAGCTAAAAAGCACTCCAGATTAAAAAGGAAAGAAGAAAAGAGAAAACCTAATTGGTACCGAAGTTGTATAAATGAAGTTTCTTATTATTTTTCTTTAAATAATGAATTATTCAGTATTTTGGTGTTAATAATTTAAAAGAACCCAAAGTTAGATATCAGCAGGACGTATGTGGGATGGGTGGTAGTTCAAGTTTAATCTAAAAGGCTTGCCTTTGTATTGAAGTTGGGTTGAAGCTTTGATCTATTTATAATGAGTGTTCTAAGGGTTTACTAATTATTTTAAACCTGAAGAGAATCCCACAGTCCATTTTTCAGATGGAAAGGAGCCAAAAATAAACCTTGCTGGAAGGTAAAGGCAGAAAGTCATAAAGTTCAGGCCTGTTCTTTAAAGTTGAAGCATGGCCACCTACTGGCTATAATTTCTGATAAGTTGGGGGAAAAAATGTATTTTCTGGCTCCTTCTTTCATTCTGTAGCATAGGGAAATTTTCTGAGATACTTCTGCTGGACATAGGGCATCCTATTTATTTCCCATCCATTTAAAAAGATTGTAGCCATTGAGTTGAAATTCTGAAAGAAAAAACCCACTTTTGTTTTTCTTTGGAATTTTATTTGGACAAAACATGTCTCAATTTCAGTTACCTGCCACGTTTAATTCATTAACAAACTAAACTAACAAACAGAGTTACTAATGAGAAATTGTGGGATGGTAACGCATTGATCAGGGAAAACTTATATCAAATGTTCATTACTGTACACAAGTACGACTTAAAATATAAAATTGATAGATTCATATAATATGATGTGAATCATGATCATTATTTGAAAGTGTTTTTGGGAACCAGATACTTGTCACTGCTCCGTATTTAATTCCATCATTAAAGGTTTCTTTACTTTGCTTCATTTTGACTTACTTGACTTCTACTTTGCTTCAGTTTCTTTTACAATGATTTAATCATTCCTCAGTGGAAAAACTTTAGATTTTCAGATGCACAGGAAACAAGTCAATTTTCCTCCTCGTTGGAACAGCAGTGCCAAGTCAGGTAGATGGACATGAGAGAGGCTTCCAGCTGTTGGGCTGTAAGTACTGCAGCATGCAACACCCTTAACAACTGGAAACTTCCATTGTGTTTGAGGGTCCAATAAATCTTCCTCTATAACTACCTGAAGGGAAGTTTTAGACAGGTGGGGGTTGGGCTCTTCTCCCAGGCAACTACTGTGATAGAATGAGAGGGTATGGCCTGAAGCTGTGCCAAGGTGGTTTAGTTTGGATGTCAGGAAGCACTTCCTCATGGAAAGGGTGGCTGTACTTTGGAATGGACTGCCCAGGGCAGTGGTGGAGTCCCCGTCCCTGGAGGTCTTTAAGAAAAGGCATGGTCTAGCTGATTGTGGTGATGTTAGGTCATAGGCTGGGCTTGATGATCTTAGAGATCTTTTCCAGACTCCATAATAATAATTCTGTGATTCTGTGACAGCACTAGGTATGAAGCTTGGGAATTGAGATTGATATGGAGCACAGCAAGCAGAGAGTCATATAAAACATGTCTATAGGTTCTGGCCCTGAATAAGTAACTTGAAAGTGTGGAATTATGTGGAAGTCACTTTTTTTATGCAGGCTCACTTGATGGTGAGGGTGAATATGTTCTCGTACTGAAAACACACACTTGTTGTGAAATGGTGGGCTCCATTATGCTCTCAAGTGCTATTTACTTCATGTGAGAAATATTTTATTTTTCCCCATTTGCTAGGAAATTTTCCAGTTTTCAGGGCGTGATGACTACTTTAGTGAATCTACAGTACATACAAAACGTGTTCTTTTTTCCTCGTTGAATCAGTATTAGGGATTAAAGGTGAACTGCTTTTCATGGTTCAAATAATTTTCATTAGCAGCAAGGAAAAACGTGCCCAATAAGCCCACTACTGCAAAGAATTATTTAAAATAGTTCTGAGGAGCAATTTTTGCCTTTTCAATTATGCAAATGCTCATCAGGGCTTTTATCTTTGGTTGGTATTAAAAAACTGACACAGACTTGTTGACCGGACACAAGTGTAATAGCTGTGAAGGGGTTTTTTTTTTGTATCTTTACCCTGGCACAAGATTAAAGAAATGAAACTATTGCGTTCCAGAAATAAAGCTCATACGTGTTTCTTATCCTCATTATTACATTTTTATGGAATCGTAGAGTAATTCACAAAGGAAAGAACCTTTGGAGTTTCTAGTCCAATCTCCTCCTGCTCAGAGCAGGGTCAGCACTGAATTCAGATCTGGTTGCTTCAGCCTTCACCCATTCAGATCTTAACCTGCACTGAGAGATACTCCACAGCCTGTCTGAGCAACCTGATCCAATGCTCATTTATCCCAAGTGATTATTTTGCTATAATATCCAGTCAGAAGCTGCCTCTTTTCTGTTTTCAAGCCTGCCTCTTGTTCTCTCACTGTCCACTTTGGTAAAGGACTTGGCTTTGTCCTCCTGGGATTTTTTCCATACTGGTAGCTCCTTTCTTCCTTGCACCTTGTATCTTTAGACACTAAGACCTTCTCTCTAAAGGCGTTTTCTTTTGTCTAGCTTCTCTTTCCCATCCTGTGTATGTCCTTTTCATTCTGGAGCTCAGCCGTGAGTTCTTCGTGAAGTCAAGCAGGTCTCCTGGTATTTTTGGTAATTTTTCTGGCCTGTCAGAACGGAGTCTTCTGCTTGCAGAATCTTGCCCTTAAAAGGGCAAGCGCTCCTTTTCCTTTCGGAGCTGCCTCACACACCCAAGGATCTCACCCGCCCAAAGAAATTCCTACCTAAACTGAGGTCTGTGCTCTGACAGCTGGTGCTCTGCTACCTGCCTTCCCTTTGTTCTACCAGGATCTTGATGAACTACCCCTTGTTCTTTACAGGATTATCACATACCTGTCTTGCTTTCTTTGTGACCTGTACGCCCAGCAGTGTGCTTAGTAATTCTGTAAAATCGCTGTCTGGTTCTGTCAGCTTGGGAGCCAGAAAGATGCTGTTTTTAAATTATTTCTCCGTGGGCTAATTGCAGAACTTGATTAACCATCCAGCCTTTCGAAGAGCAACCTGTAGATCTAAAGAACCCAGATATAAGAAGATCACTCATCCACGATGTAGACACATCTGGAAATGGCCTTTTTGCAATAACTTTGTTTTATCATCATCACTAAAGAAGTTGCATATTAAAAATCAGTGGCCTTATATAAAAATGAAAAAGACAAGTTTTTCAAAGAAACTGAAGCTGTCATCATCAAAACAAGTCGGTTGAAAGTATTTTTTAATAGCTGGATGACTGTGCATATCATTATGTTGTGATTTTTCTGTAACTACACTTCCAGTGTACTAGAACTCATCAAATAGTACATGGGAATTTCTTAATTAACATACTTGTATAGCTAGACATACTTTACTAAATTCAGTGAAGTGTCATTATTTTCTGATTATTAATTACTGATTGATCGTGGAAGAATTTGTCACTGCGACCTGGATGGAACAGATAATGAGGCTGCTTGTTACAGATACAAATGAATCTGGATCTAAATGAAACATACAGAAAAAAGAATATTAGAATTCAACTTAAAGGATCACTTAATTAGCTCTACCAAGTAAAAAGTGGGTAATGAAAGAGGTCTTCAGCTGTTTACTGTAAGGATTTCACTTCCGAGGTGCTCTATGTTAAAGCCACGTAAAGCATACATAGTCTGTGGCTAGTCACTCCAGCAACTAGAGTTAATCATCGTCATCAAATTTAACATGTAGAGGGACAGAACTTGTAATGCCCTAATATCAGAGGCAGTTGATGTCTTTTATATGACAGAATTTTTGCTGTGCCTGTGCTTTGGACTGATGCAAGATGAGAAATACCGTAACAGTGAATCTCTCACCATGTCAAAATGAACACTGACTGCAATCGAACCAGGGCAGTGGAAGTGTTGGCCAAGTCAATGGAAGGTCAATACAAATCAAAATAATACAGTACATGGCTGTACTCTTCTTTAATTATATCTCTGCCATTGGCTTTATTTGGATTATCCTTAGGCAGGCCCTGGTTTGGTTTGTTTAAAATATTTTTGTATAAAAAACAGAAAAGATTGGAAGAAGAGGGGGCTTATTTTTCTCTAATGGAAAAAAATGTCTGTTTTATTTCATTTGATTTTTTTACTAAAGCAAATGGAAGAGATTTTTTTTTAAAGCCCACAGAATCCTGTCTGAATGACTTACAATGAGAAACCACATATGATAAGCCACGGTACTCGGTAGCTACAGTTTATTCTGTTAAAAGCATGTTTATTTCTGATTTATTGTGATTAATCCTAGAACTTGCTGATGAATCCAGGCACGCTGTAGTAATCTACAACAAAACCGACATGTAGGAAGGGACACAGCTTGTAGCTTGTACACACTTCCCTTGGGATGGTGGTAATTTGAGTCCGAGCAATGATTACATACGTGGTATGTAGAAGGTACCAGTTTCTAGGGCATATGCAAAAGTCTTATTCAAAACACATTTAGCTGTTCTAAATATTTTCATTTGCTCTTTTAAGCCACATCTGTATCTGTTATCATATGGTGTGTACTAGTACAACAGCCATTTTCCTTACTAATATATGAACAGTATTTCCATTTTATTATCTGTCTTGGTACCAGAACAGATTCATTCACATTTAAGAAGAGTGAACTACATTTTCCCACCACAGCTTAGCTATGCTGAATGTACTGTCAATACAGAATATGTTCAGCTACCTTGTTTGTTTTTTTTTAATGAATACAGGATTTCATGTGTTCATTTAGTGAGCATGGGAACATTCTTTGCTTGTAAGAAGAAAACCTTTTAAAAGCAGGAAATTCAAATGGAACTGAAATTTATTTCTCATTATTTACTGTAAATAAAAATACTTGAGTGTAACAACAAAATAAAAATAAAAAATGAAATGCTTACGTACAAGCAAGGACTGAAAGTGTAAGCAATGTATAGAAATAACTTTTCAAAAGCCCAGGCTGCTTTCTGTCAGTATTTACCATGTTTAAGCTCCCTGAAGACTGCAGTAATTAGTTTTCTCCCTTACAAGTAATTATGAGCACCTGTAATTTAAAAAAATATTTGTGTCTGAGATACGATCCCTCGGGTATTTTCCTTTTAGAACCTTCCTCATTTGCTCTTAGAAGTTCTGTTCCACTAACTTCTACTCTTGGGATACTTTAAATGGAATGAAATGTTCCACTTCAATTACTTTTAAAACCAGATGAGACCTGAAGCAGCACTGTCAGTGTTTTTCCTCCCCATGATCTCTTTGAGGTGAATGTTGGAGGTTCAAGGTAGCTGATTACTGCCCGATGAAGCTGGGAGCTTGCTGGGGTTCAGCCAGACCAAGGTTAGCGCTGAAAGCATTTCACATGGTTCACATTGAAGTCCCCTGATAGCAGGTGGCAGCAGTGTGTGGGTCTGTACCAGTTGCTCACCGTTGTTCACTCCATAACGGCTGTGTATTTAGAAATAATGGTCATGTAACCAGAAGTGTTGTAGCGTAGCTGTGTGGAGGCTGCCTCGTTGTGGACCCTTGTATCAGACCCCTGTGACACCAGGTATCCAACTGATGTCTTGATGTGCTGCTGTGGGGACAGGAAGGTGATTCCTTTTGAAACTGTCCTGGGGACATCTCCTTGTAGCTGTTCAGTGACAGATGTCGATTTTACAAGTAGGTGGATCTTAAGGAAGACTGTTGTTACGGGATGGTAGGTCAGCTCTTCGCATTCTATCACTGTTCTGTTCCACTCTTTCTCAAAATAGACCGTGTATCACTCTGGGAATTATGCAATCCCACAAACTAGAAAGCCCAGCATTGTGTTCCTCTGTTTTTCCTTCTGCTCATATATTTGGCAGATCAAGTTCTACAGACATAAATCTTCCATACCTGAATGTTTGCATTAGCTTTAAGATTTCCTCGGAAAGAATTATTTAATAGTCATTTTGCTTAATGTGAGAAACAGGCAGGGTAAGTGAAGTCTACAAAGAATTGCCCATTCGTTTGACAAACTTAAACCACCGGCTATCTGAGAAAAGAATTTGGTTAAGTTTTATTCTAACACTGTATTGATCTTAGAATGATATTAGCATTCATTTCAGTAGGGTGGACCAGTGATTAACTTTTGTGATTTTGTGATGCCGTAAGATATGCTACTGTTTCTCTGCATGCTAAATTGCTGAGACACCCTGATGGAGGTACTTCCTTATATAAGCAAATTCTTCATATAAGCAAATAATTGATGGATACGGACCACCAAAAAGGATTTGGTTTCAAGAGCACTTTGGTTTCAAGCTTGTCAGACACAGTCCATACCCCTAAGTTTACATGAAGCTTAGTAAGTGTCCTTAGAGGATAAGAGATGTGTAGCCTTGAGATTTTAAACACATAAAGCACAGACCTTGTAGAGTCTTCTCAGGCTCTTGGCGAAAGGTCCATCAGTTTGTGCTGATAAAGCATTCAGAAATTGTATCCTCCTTTCATAGGAATAAATGCCAGTTGTGCCAATTGTGCCAGCTTATAGGAGGGACATGCTGGACCGACCTTTGGTTGAGCTAACTGAGACAGCAGAAGTCAATGACTTCTATTGTAGAGCTAAGGAAAAACGTTACTGGCTCTAATTTCTATTTTCATCCCCCCTTTAGTCTCTGTTGGAGACACTGTATTCTTAGAGGGCAAAACCATCCGCTGTTCTTAAGCTAGAGCGGTTTCAGGATTTCTCTGCGTTCTATAGAACATTGATATCAGACTAAGAAAAGGCAAATTAATACCAAACCAAGAAGTACAGTGTGATTCAGAACAACTTTCCTCTATCTACCCTGTCATGCAAATAGTTTATCAGAACTGGAATGGGATAGAGTTATTTATATCATTGAGATCATCCCAGAATTCACCTACAGAAAAAGGAGCAGTGCCCATTCTGTTTAGGTCTCCTTAATGTTTTCAGGGAACCAGCTCCACCAGGTTACATTTGACCTTGTTGAAAAGGCATCATTCCAACAAAGGGGAGCTGATCTACATTTCCCAACATCAATGAAAATGAAGGCAGTCACTGGCTTTTCAAAGCTTACAGTGGTCTTGGCTAGATAGTCTCACCTTTAATTGTATTTTCCCCAAGAGCCTTTGTACCAAAGCAGAGGTTGGGATGCTATTGTAATGTCAAACCTGATTCACTGTTGCAGTCACTATTAAAAGTCAGCAGCTGTAATTAAGGGAGAATTTTGAAGCTGCAGTGTTGTATTGTCAGTTGTAACAGCTTTTAATTATCTTATATTTTTCCTTAAAGTGATCAGCTTTGCAGAAGTCGAATGTGCTTTTATCATTTTTACTCTGGAAATGAGCTGACACATTTAATATAATTTAGATAGAAATACTGTTACTGCAGAAAACAATTGGAATCTGTGAACTTTTTAAAGGATTTTGAACACAGGAGACAGCCATAGTGCTTAGAGGGATTTTGCCGTCATCCAATTAAAATAGTCCTCCATTCTCTCTAATACCGTTCTATCTGGTCTTAAAATGCGTAAGACTAATTACATTAGCCCACAGAGGTTTGCATGGCTAATGCTATTGGCTATTTCCTCAAATAGAAGAATTATAAATGATTAACCACTTTGCAAATAATACCAGGTTCCTGCTCGGGACAGATTGGTACAGAGATACACTGTCATTTCAACGCTCTGCTTGCGGCAGTGGATGGGGCTCGAGCTTAGAACGATGCCGGTGTTGAAACTTCAACGGCCAATACCATTTGGAATTGTCCCTGCAGCCTCCTGTAGTCTGCCGGGAAACCAAAACCTTTTGTTGCTCTTCTTAATCTGGTCTTATGCTGAGGATAGAAAGAATAAAGCAGAGCCTAATAGATTATCCTTATAATAGGACCAGCCATGTTACACATAGCTTCACCCCCTGAAGTGCCTTGACTTGTATCAGAAAAGAAATAAATTTAGTTTTTCAGAGGACTTCGGTTCTTAAGGACCTAAAAGACTGTGGTTGGTGTCAAGTGTGAGGTAGCAGACCGTCCTGTGTCATGCAGCAGTCTAGAAGGGGAGATCAAGCAAGGGAATGCTGTGCAGCGTTGTCAGTTCTGTTAGGCTGTGTCCTTGTCAATATGGATGAGCACGCTGATGGATGAGAGAACCTGTCACCCAAGGGATGTTACACACTGATGACAACTACCAGTCACAGGTCCTCTGCTCTAACGTGCAGTTAGATTAAGTTCTTTTATAGTTGACACTGAAAGAAGGAAAACTGCTAGGCAGCAGAGGACAAGGAACAGTGCTAGAGCAGTCATTCTTGCAGCCAGCACTGATGTTTTCAGTGTTCGTATCCTGAACCATAATTGATTCTTCAGAAATGAGAACAAGTGAAAATTCGGTTCAGCTTTGGGAGCCCCAGAAAACACAAGAAGTAATGGATGATGCTAGTTTCTAATACCCTGATTAGAGACCACTTTATCCCGTGGGCTTCAGTTTTTGGAATGCTGTCACATCCTGCATGATGGGATTAGATGGTATGATCTTGATAAATTTTAATCTCGTATATTGTAAATTTCATATCCGACTACAATTCTGCCATGGGAGCGATTTGTCGTCATATCATGATGTGGTTAATGTACTCTGGTTTTAATTATCCCAAACATTGCTGGCTCTGTCTATCATACAGCCCCCAGATTCTTGAGGGCAGGAGCTAAGGAATCGTTCAGTTTGGGGGGGTTTGCTGTTTTTAATGTTTGAGTAGCGATGATGCCTTTCAAATCGCAAAAGCAGAAGTAATCAAACAAGAAGGTAGGATGAGCGTCCTTTCTCCTTCTAATACATGGCTAGTATATATCAAGAGATGGGTAATAAGACTGTCATGTTGCAGAAAGAATAATCCCTTCTCCCTGTGAAACTCCAAGAAAGCTCACAAAATGCTAGAGGGAATAATGTTGTTGTGACTCTAAATATTAGATTTTAATGTGATTGATGGGAGTTTTCATTTACCACTGAATGAAAGATCCTTTTCTTTCAAACACATTCTGATTTTACTTCCTTTTCTGGGCAGGTCCAGCATCTTGTAGTGGTTTTGGATTTTTATTTTGTTTGGGGGTTTTTTGGTAAGTATAAATGCCCATCAAAATAATTTAAATCAAATGCAGTGTAGTCTGAAAGGTAGTGGATAGTATTGGGTGGTTATGTGGTCACAGTCACCTCCCAGAATGTTCACTGTCCTGGGGAAAGACAAATTTGTTCATTATTTCTTTTCTCTCCCTGCAGTGCTCGTACACATACACACCCCCACACACCATTTTTTTAGACATATATATATATATATATACACACATAGGTACATAGATCCGAAATCCTGAAGGATCTAGATCCTGAAGGAATTAGGGGAAAAAAAGAGGATGTATCGCCTTTGGAAGGAGGGAAGGGCTTCTCTGGACATGTTCAAGGGTGTAACTAAATTATGTAGGAGAAAAATTAGAGAGGCAAAGGCCCAGTTAGAACTTAAGCTGGCCACCTCTGTGAAAGATAATAAAAAGCAATTTTATAAATTTATCAATACTAAAAAGATGGGTAAAAAGAGCCTCCACTCCTTACAGGACCAGGAGGGGAACACTATAACTAACGATGAGGAAAAGGCTGAGGTCCTGAATACCTACTTCACCTCAATTTTTAATAGTGAGGAGGGAGGAGTTCGGGGCAAATGGCCTCTCGAACTGGGGGATGGGGTTGGGGAGCAGTGTGCAGCCTTGGAGATCCACAAGGAACTAGTCCATGACCTGCTGAGCCACTTGGACACCCACAAGTCCATGGG
>VXBP01002020.1:423793-434477 GCA_013400115.1 Rhinopomastus cyanomelas | reverse complement strand
CAGCACCAGAACAAGAGGACACAGCCTCAAGCTGCGCCAGGGGAAATTTAGGCTTGAGGTGAGGAGAAAATTCTTCACCGAGAGAGTCATTGGCCACTGGAATGGCCTGCCCAGGGAGGTGGTGGAGTCGCCAACTCTGGAGCTGTTCAAGGCAGGATTGGCCGTGGCACTTGGTGCCATGGTCTAGCCTTGAGCTCTGTGTTGACAGGTTGGACTTGATGATCTATGAGGTCTCTTCCAACCTTGATAATACTGTGATACTGTGATACTGAAATAATTTTATAAATGGAACTAGAAAGTTCAGGGTATTCTGTTTTCCTTAGTAAATAGGTTTTTGAAAAAATGCTTAACTTGGACTCAAGAGCACTGGATGAGATTTGCAGCACTGGCTATACATTTCCTGGTGCTGTGGGAACCTAAATTCCACTGACGTTCAGGAGGACTAAAGCCTTGCTTCTGACGAAACCATTTGTGATCTGACTTGCTTTCATGGAGACCTGTCAAATCAGGATATTTGAAAATTAGCCTGTAGAGTCTGAATAAGAAAGTATTTTCAGTGTCTTCTAGTATCTCCGAAGCCAGCCTTTCCACAGGCGTGAAATCTCACTGTTCCGAGGAAAGCACTAAGGGTAATTTAAAATTGAGTAAGAAAGAAGTAGTCTTTTTTTACTTCGAGGGACTATTGGCTGCTTCTTGAGATTATTGAATTTTCATTCCAGGCTACAGGAAAGCAGTATATCGCCAAGATGAAACAGAAAGCTTAATAGGCACTACATCTCTTGATGTTTATGGAAGCTTTGCCAAAATTCTTAACAAGAAGTCGAACTGGACTCTAAAGTACTGACACAAATGAAATTAGGAGGAAATACCCCTTGCAGCAGTACTACCAGACGTGCCACTCAGACTATTAAAATACTACATTATTCTTCATTTTATTAGTTGAAATCAGAAATCACACGTGTCCCTGTGTAATGGGAAGTCTTACTTGTAGGAGAAGACTGGTATTGATTTTTTTTCTGCAGCAGATTGAAGTAATCTAAAATCTTACAAGTAACTTGCTTACTAACAGAGTTTACTTTTAAAGAAAGGAATTGTATCTTTACTTACCAAGGAAAAGGTGTCTATCTCTTCCATGTTTAACATTTTTACAGGAAACTGTCACAATCCTGCTGGGGGTGTGGGGACAGGGGGCAAGAGCTGAGGCTTAATTCTGTGTTACTTTTGCAGAGTTGTAGCGTGACAAGGTGCTGTTGAAATCCGGTCACCTAAGCGCTCTGCTAGTCCTGTCAGCACGGGTAGGGTCGTTGTAGAGTACTTGTTACTGTTGGGCACTAGATGGCCTGCTTGCTAAAACATAGTAGTGGAGACTTCCACAAAGACAAAGTGCAAAAGCACCGATTTGAAAAATAAGGAAATGAAATTGTATCTTTAATTGCTAACAGAGGACGATGCGTTGGAAGTAACACATGCATGGACGTCTGCAGGTAATGCAACCTACTAAAGCCATCTAAGCACAAGATAATTTTATTCATGTCTTACAGACCATATGTAGGTCCTCTCTGCTTCAGGAAGGCCAGTAACTCATTCATAGTCGTAGTGGAAACATTCTACTTGCCCAACAATGCTTTAACAGGGCTGGCATCAAGGACTATCTAGATGTCTGTGCTTTTTCCTTTCCACTACCACAAAGGATCAAATTTTTTCACTAAAAGAAGGAATACTGGCCCGTATTTTCACAGAATCACAAAATGTTAGAGTTTGGAAGGGACCTCAAAAGATCATCCAAGTCCAACCCCCACTGCTGGAGCAGGGTAAGCCTACAGTGCTGTCTCAAGATGTCCTACATGGGGCTTGAACCCATGACCCCAAGAATTCAGAGTCCCATGCTCTACCAACTGAGCCAACCAGGTGCCCCCTGAGCTCTTTTGAGGGAAGTTAGAAACTGGCACTTAAGATGCAGAGGTAGCATTTGTTTTAGAAACCTAAAGGGTTACTGCACTATGCTCAGAAACATGGAAAGGGTCAATATTATTTATTGTTTCTAGGGAATAAATGTTACAGCTAATGTTTTTGGGTTATTTCTACACAATCAATCTAATCTGACACAGCAGTTTATTGGAAACAGTAATTAAGAATGGTAAGAAAAGCAACACCTTGCTTGTTTTTTTTGTTGTGCTTCCGTTTGTTTTTCCGTAACTGGTGCCTACAAGTGACCTGCAGTGTTTGAGTCTTGCAACCGAGTCCTGTACTAGAACAAACCTCACTCAACTGTATTTTTCAGCAATTTTGGTATTTTCATCTGTTGCTCTGTGACTTCATGTCAGTAGAAGGATACAGATGTGACTTGAGGTGTTGCTGAGTTTGAGACTGTGAACATTGATTTTTTTAATATCAATTTTATTTATTTAAAATGTAATGAAATAGTAATTTCAATTACAAGCCTTGATGTAAAACAGTTTTACTGTTCAGCTGAATGGCTAAATAACATCAGATTTATTTCTATATGATTACTCACCTTCTTCGTTTCAGGTCAGATGCAAGAGTAATGAGATGGCTGAAATTCCACTGCTTATTTTATTTATCACTGATAGAATTCTAAAACATTAGCAGTCAAGGAGAGTGCAAAGGTTTTACGGTTCTGCAGAGACCGTGTGATTAGTACATGTCTAAAGCAAGGAATGAACATAATCTGCATTGCAGGCAACACTGTTTTGGTCATCAGCTTGAAAATGCATCTTGCAGATATTTAGATATTTTTCAATTTGCATTCCCGTAATGTCTCTTGTTAGAAAACAAGTACATGCAGAAACAAGGGGAAGCTCTCATTGCACTGGTTTCTAATTGTGTCACAAAGACCATTGTCTTGCTCATGTAATTGTTTGTTTTATCGTAAAATCTTTGGAATTTAAACTGTGGATTCAGACGATGGATCCTGTATTTCTAGGAGAGCAACAAATTTCAACCTGATGTTTGTGTGCTTCAGTCTGAGTATTAGTAGAACAAACCAGCAAGTGTATGGCTGAATATAGTGTGTTCCATGAAAACCATAGAGTTGTTTAGGTTGGAAAAGACCTTCAAAATCTTTGACTCCAACTGTTTAACCACACTGTCCAAAGCCTACCGCTAAACCATAGCTCTAGGCCCCACATCTGCACAACTTTTGAACGTGTCCAGAATATCTTAATTATTTATTTCTTTCATACAAGAAACATGAAAGATACAAGTGTCTTAATAGAAGATTAACTACCAGAACTTGTGTTTTTGTGATTTGATAAAAAAAGTGTATGCCTCCATATTCCAGCCAAATCTGAGCACCAATCTCTTGAACTGATTTTGAAGAACTCGGGCTTGGTAGTAGCTCTTAGGTTGCAGAGAATGATTCTCCGTTTAGAGCAGCGCGGCATCCATGCACACTGAGCACTGACGAGTAATACACCTACTCAAACTCTGTCTAACAAAAGGAAGAAAAATCAGTGGTATGTGGCCTACCATTAGAATAACTACCCATCACTACTTCTGGTGGTAGTGGTAGTGGTAGTGAACAGACTACCGAACGTCTGACTTTCATGTTGTACGCTACAAGCCTGACTCTGTGCCACATCACTCATGCCTGGGTGTCCCTGACAGTAGGTTGGCCAGTCTGGGTCAATTGACATGCAGATTTCTAGCTAGAAATGTTTTGTCCCCATTACAATTCCTCTTTTATTTCATCATAATTGCAGGTGTCAGTGAGGAGGTAGTGGAGGAATGGAAATACAACCCTTCCTGTTATTCTAGCACAGTCTGTGATGGAGCTATAGTACTTTATGGAGTTTATGGATCTGGGTAAAACTTTAAAATTAAGTTTCTGAGATTCTTTTAAGCATCAGCTTTATCATGACAGGCTTCAGTCAAGAGCTTGTTTTGATCTGGCCTGACATTTGTAATAAAATCTAAAATTAAGTATTCAACGCTGACACATCACAGTCTATGCAAACATTTAATAAAATTCTGTTGTTGAGATGCGTAGGCTCCCTCACTTCATGCTCAGGTTAAGGCTTTCAATTTCCAGAGCTGTAGTTCCAGGAAATTCTATAAACCCTGCAGAAAATGCCACTGAATTCAGTGGGATTTGAATCAATTTAATAAAAAATTGCTGACCAGATGCTCCACTTTTAAAACTGTGTTTACTATACGGTACAATTTAAAGGACAGAATCAGGCCCTGCACGTCAGACTGCTGTGACACATTTTTACGTATCCTTATATTTGTTTCATCCAATTCTGTGACTGTTTTTACTGAGTTTTTCTTGTACAAGCAGTCCAGCTGACTGTCGGTCGTTGCCCCGTCTGAACAGCTATGCTCCATCATTTCCACTGGATAATTTAGTTTTCAGTCCGCCTTCCAGAATCCCTTTAGTGTAGTGCTCCTGGCGCAGAATTTCAGTGCTTGGAGAAGCAATCCATGTGTTTGCAATCTCTACGGCACTTTGGGGATCTGTCAGGATAAGAGGTGCTATGCACGAGAAAGAATCCTTTCCCAGGTACAGTTAGACCATTCCAGTGTCATTTTGTTTTCTGAAAGAAGAGAAAAATACTTTATATTTTTTCTATATAAACAATGGAATTAAAGACTTTTTTTAAAAAATTCCAATAAGGAATACATTGTCCAGTCAGATACATTTATCACAAAATTAGGTGATTTCACCTTTGAAAAGGTGGTGAGTCTTTAACAGGTGTGCATTGCTGATGTTGAGTTACTAGCAGGTACCCACCCTACTTGGTTAGTGTTTAAGGGGATAAGTTAAATGTTGTTGCAATTAACTCATGATTTGCTGTTTGTCTGAAAGTCTTAGATAACGTGGTAAAAAAAAATCTTCAGAAAGCACAGTACAAAGCAATTTTTATTGTTACTACCATCTTTAATTACTTGCGCTGTAAAATTACTGAATCAAAACTCATTTCAAGGTACAAATGTGGAAGCGAGAGAATTCTTCCTTCGAAGGAGTGGAGGATCAACAGAGTGTTATAGGTGGAATCACAAGAAAATAAGCAAATGATACTATGTGATTTGATTTTTGAATATATACTTGTATTATCATAGGAGATAATGCCCTTAATAATGCAAGGTGTGAATTAGTAAGGGTTGATTTTCATCCTTTTAACTATAACCAGCTGGAATCAAACTCAGACAGTTTTGGTCTCCCACTTACTTTAGTCTGATTTATCACAAAAAATCTTGTGGTTTATTTCCTGTAGTTATTAGGGGGAAAAGGATGTTTTGCTGCTTCCTCAGAGGAGAACTTTTGTGAATCCACAGTGCTCTGCAGCTACTGCTAATGGCTCTTAGACATGTGTGAGTGTGTTTGTTATGTGTAGCCCATGACATAGACATAATGTGTGTGTCTAGGTGGCCTGTTGCATATAGGTGACCTCTGTGTATGTGTGGCCAGTTCCCTACACGGCACCTTCACTTGAATCCTCCTTCTAAATGGTGATTTTTCCCTCAAGGAAAATCTGTAGGGTCTGTACCCACAGCACTGCACTGGCTCGGGGAGGGGAAGCAGGAAGTAGCCTGCCCCTGAGCCCACCACACACCACCATTTGCGAGGGCTGTGAGGGTACAGGAATGTGTGGGTGAAGCGTGGCCTTTCCCCAGCCGCCACAGCTTCTGTATCAAGACCTTTCAGAGGGCAAAATGATGACTCTGCCTGTGGGCTCATGTAACGAGAAGGGACGTGCCTAGGAATTGCCTGAGGGTCTATTTTGTCTCAGTCCACTGGTTTTGTTTCATTTGGTTTTAGTTTTAGTTTTAGGTGTTGATAGGATTTTGGGGGGTTTTTTCCTTGGGTTTTCACCACAAAAGAACTGTGGTTTTGGTTCATGTTCTTGTATAACTTCAGGTGGTTTTGTTCCACCCGTGGAAAAGCCTTGCTCTCAAATTATGTTCTCTAACACTGATTCTGTGACATTTTATTCATGTTTTATTCATACAGTGTATTTTGATGGGGTCAGTTAGCTTAAAAATGTGCTGATTGCTTCCCTGCTCTTTGAACCTCAAGCTAAATTATGAGAACATTCCATCCAACACGTGCAATTAGTCCTTATACTCATGGTCCTCTTAGAGATTCCAGAGTTGAGTTTATTATTTATAACTGAGTATTCTTATGGATGATATCCATACATTGCATGTGACATGGTTGTTAGGTTGTTAATTGGTGATGTATATGTTGAAGTAGAGAAAACCTCTTTTACAATGTACTTTTTCTTTTCAACTCTTGACTGGTACCTTCTGGTTTGAGTCTCATTTATATTTAAGGTATCTTTGAGAAGAAAGCCATATGAATCCCATATGAAAATGAACTGTTCTGCTGCCACTGGATGAAAAACATACTGTGTCTTACCTGAAGTCTTCCGTGGAGACTGTGCTACCCTTAACATTTCTGATTGTCTTGTACCGTATAAATTCTTGCTTGAAGGAAATAGCTTGACTAGGAAACACTTTACTTCAACGAAGTGTTCCCAGTGATTGTCTGAACTATTTCTTTGTGTTTTACCAAGAAAAAAGAAAATAGGTTGTTTGATTCTTAGCTAATTATTAATTACTATAATTAGTTATTAAATACCCTGATCATAGGATGTTAGGAGTTGGAAGGGACCCAAAGAGATCATCGAGTCCAACCCCCCACACCGGAGCAGGACAAAACTATCCAACACCGATCACAGAGGAACGCATCCAGGCGGCCTTGAAAGTCCCCAGAGAAGGAGACTCCACGACCTCCCTGGGGAGTCTGTTCCAGTGCTCCGTGACCCTCACAGTAAAGAAGTTCCCCCTTGTGTTGAGGCGGAACCTCCTCTGCTGCAACTTACACCCATTGCTCCTTGTCCTGTCACAGGGAGCAAGTGAAAAGAGCCTGTCCCCCCCCCTCCTGGCCAGCCTTCAGATACTTAGAAACATTGATCAAATCCCCTCTAAGTCTTCTCTTCTCCAGACTGAAAAGCCCCAAGTAAGCGTATGAATTTTCTGTGTTGTAATACAGTCTTTCATGATCCTTACAGCATCGGAGATGGAGCACAGTGTCCCTTTCCAGCTAACCTGATGGGAAGTTGGAATAAACAAATATTAAAATATGTTTTATAAAAGCTTTGCTGCACTTGGTCCTGCTTTGCATAGACATGCTAATAATCTCCTGAGCAAAAATTAAGAAGTAGTTACAAAAACGTGTGAGAGTCATTTCTCAGGACAGTGCCTTCCCTGGGTATGTTATGATGAGGCAGAGAGAAAGTGATTTTAAGGGATTAAAAACGTATAGAAAAGTAAGATTCTGGTATAATTTGAAGTCTAATATATAACTCCTGACTCCCAGGAGAACTTTCTTTTCGCTTTCAGGAATTTCATGCAACTGGTGCAAAATTCCAAATTTCTTGGGTCTAACATTGATTTAAAAAATGGCAAAATACAATGAATTTTGCATTTTCTTTAAAACTCATCAAGACTTTTTAAGAAGAAAAGGGCAATAGGTATAGTTTTTGCTTGTTTTTCTTTGGGTTTTTTTTTTTGGGACCCAGTTCCCTCACAAATGTAACTTTGAGTTAAATGAGAAGTATAACTTGGTGTAGTTCCATCATCTGTGTGTGGAACTGAAAGTGGGGGGGATGCAAGAAGACAGCTGATATCTGCTCTTGCAGAATGTTGTGGTGCGTGTGACTGTACTCCAGGCACAGTTGTATTTGGTATAAATAGCTAATAGACAATAGAGCATTCAGCTGTGAGTGAAATGCCAATCCTTATTCAGAAATACTTGAATTGCTTACTAGACACTGCAAAATGTATTTTCCTACAATTCAGTAATGAAAGTTATTAACTGGCAGCAAGGCTGTAAAGCAAAATGCATTATGTATGAGACAGGTGATCCTGACAATTGCCATTTCAAAGGATTTGACACAAGTTGCTGAAATCAGATTTACTTCTGTTTTTAAATAAATGAAAATGTATTTTAAGTTGAAATGTGTCCAACGATCACATATGTGGTTGCACTTAATTTTGCATTGTGGTGTCGCATTCTCTTGCCAGTGGCTCATGGATGACTTTTCTTTTGTTTGCTTTATCAGAGATTTCATTTTCAGATTTGAGGTTGAACGGCTTTTCCAGGACCAAAACTGGAACAATTTTCACTTGATTTGTAAAAAGTGTTCACGTGTGCAAACATGCAAATAAAACACTAAAAAAGACCACCGATATGAATCTTACAATTAACAAATTGATTTTTAATTATGTTTGAAAGTCAGACATTCAGTTTAAATGTTTGAGTTTGTAGAGCAGCATTAGAACCTGTGTGGTTCTAACATTCAGGAAACTAATAGAGGCTTTGTGTGTTGGATTTATGGTTGGTTTTGGCTTTTTTGGGGGTTGTTTTGTTATTTTTCTTTTTGTACATGTGTCTGTCTTTTTCTTTGAAATAAGATGGAAACCGCCATGCTTCACGGGGATCTTCACCTTTGTCAAAGATTTACATTCTCAACTTTTGGCTGTCTATCCAGCTCTGGTGCAAAACGTTTTCATTGCTATATTAGCAAGGCTTTGTGTTTCCTAGTATTGCTGTTCTATAAATAAATGTGATATTGCAGAGTCTCACAGTTTTCTGAAATAAGTTGCAGGATATTTTAAAAATATTTTCTGAGTATTGCTAGATGCATTTCCCCAAGCATGGCCTGTACTTACTATTTCAATAAAAAACCAGACTTTGGCTCTACAGGGTTTCATTTGAAACAATTATGTGAAATTACTCTTTATGCCATATACCACTGGGATTGAGTCCAATGTGTCCATGCAACACACTCCCTGGCTGCTGTGTATTTATAGTTTTGTTAACTGTTTCCAGCATCTTGATGCGTGTTTTCATGAGGACTCCTCCTATTAGTTGCAGATTAATATCAGGAACTCAGAGTTTTGTTTCAGTAAGAATTTGTGAATTGCTTTTTTCCCACACCTTGCCTGTTCTTCATGTGGCCGCAAGGATCTGCCTTGTGATCATTAACTTTTTATTTCTTGAAGTGAACAGTATTTTCCCCTGTGATAGAAGAGTTAAGGAGAACCAAAACCCTAAAAATACTCTCTTTCTAAAGCATTGAAGACTGACTCAGGAGAACATCAAACTATAAGCAAGCCGTGGCTCACACTACTTTAATTCTTTTGTTGACTTAAATGGATGCGGGGTGGAGTTTTCTCCTGATATTTCCAGTTTCATTTTGTTCAGCACTGGGGGAAAAATAAAAATAACCCAAGAATAAAGAAACCTCATTGAAGTCAGTGCCATCATGCTAATAAAGAATAGATCAAAGAATAAATAAGTCCCTTAGTGCATTTAGAGTAAAATCGTATGATGGAATGAATTTGAAAGCCCTGGTAATATAACAAATTGTCTGTTTCTGTTTGAGGTACGTCTTCTTCTTTGAATTTAATCACACAATATACTGTGCAAGGTGTGGATCCCATGGATAACTATTGATGGCTGCAAAATAATTTGTGTCTGGAACATTATAGAGTCCCAGAGTTGAGCTTGTTTGTTATTGTTCGTGCCTAGTCTTAAAACAATGAGGGGGCCCCTCAGTTCAAGAAGGACTTGAGAGAGCCCAGCACAGAGCCACGAAGATGATGGAGTAGAACATCTCCCTTATGAGGAAAGGCTGAGGGAGCTGGATTTCTTTAGCTCAGAGAAAAGGAGACTGAGGGATGACCTCATTAATCATGGAATCATAGAATCATTAGGGATTGGAAGGGACCTCAAAAGATCATCTAGTCCAAGCCCCCTGACACAGCAGAATCAACTAGACCAAGTCGCACAGGAACACATCCGGGTGGGTCTTAAACATTTCGAGTGAAGGTGACTCCACAACACCCCTGGGCAGTCTATTCCAGTGCCCTGTCACCCTCGCAGTGAAGACGTTCCTTCTGATATTTATATGGAACCTTCTGTGTCCCAGCTTACAACCTATTGCCCCTTGTCCTTATCACTAGATGACACTGAGAAGAGGCTGGCTCCATCCTCCTGACACCCACCCTTCACATATTTATAGACATTACTGAGGTCACCCCTCAGTCTCCTCCAAGCTAAAGAGACCCAGCTCCTTCAGTCTTTCATAGAATCATTATGGATTGGAAGGGACCTCGAAAGATCATCTAGTCCAATCCAACTGCAACAGCAGGATCACCTAGACCAAGTCACACAGGAACACATCCAGGCGGGTCTTGAATATCTCCAGTGAGGGAGACTCCACAACCCCCCTGGGCAGCCTGTTCCAGTGCTCTGTCACTCTCACTGGGAAGAATTTCCTTCTCAGGTTGATGTGGAACCTCCTGTGCTCCAGCTTACAACCATTGCCCCTCGTCCTATCACTACATGACACCGAGAACAGCCCAGTGCCATCCTCCTGACACCCACCCCTCAAATATTTGTAGGCATTAATGTGTTCACCCCTCAGTCTCCTCTTCTCTGAGCTCAAGAGACCCAGCTTCCTCAGCCTCTCCTCGTAAGGGAGGTGCTCCACCTCCTTTATCATCTTCGTTACCCTACGCTGAACCCTCTCCAGAAGCTCCACATCCCTCTTGAACTCAGGAGCCCAGAACTGGACACAATACTCCCGGTGTGGTCTCACCAGGGCAGAGTAGAGGGGGAGAAGAACCTCTCTTGATCTGCTAACCACCC
>VXBP01002020.1:351361-423779 GCA_013400115.1 Rhinopomastus cyanomelas | reverse complement strand
AAGATAGATGACATTTCCTCATAAGGGAGGTGCTCCACTTCCTTCATCATCCTCATTGCTCTATGTTGGACTCCCTCTAGCAGCTCTACATCCCTCTTGAACTCAGGGGCCCAGAATTGGACACAATATTCCACATGTGGTCTCACCAGTGCAGAGTAGAGGGGGAGAAGATGTCTATAAATATGTGAAGGGTGTCAAGAGGATGGAGCCAGGCTCTTCTCAATGTCATCTAGTGACAGGGCAACGGGCAGTGGGTGTAAGCTGGAATACCGGAGGTTCCACATCAACTTCTTCACAGTGAAGGTGACAGAGCACTGGAACAGGCTGCCCAGGGTGGTTGTGGTGTCTCCTTGTCTGGACATGTTTTAAAACCTGCCTGGATATGTTCTGTGTGGCTTGGGCCAGGTGATGCTGCTGTGGCAGGGGGTTTGAAGTAGAAGATCTTTCAAGGACCTTTCCATTCCCTATTGTTCTGCGATTCCTGTTAGGCAGCAGCTTTGTACTATTTCTTACAGTAATCAGAAATGGTAAGTGATACCAGTAAAGTCTCTATCTGTTTTTAAAAATTAATTACTATCAAGACCAGCCAATTCCTTATACGAAACAGTGTGTGTGGTGATGAAGGCTGATGTTCCGCTTTTCAGCCCCGTTAATCACTTAGAGCAAAAAACACAACTCCCGACAACCGAAAAACTGAAAATCTGCACTTCCAGGAAAAATCCTACTTAAGGATCCAGCAGCTGATATCAGCAGGATCAAATTGAAATCCCTGTCAACATGATTCAGAAATTCAAAACCTCTGGCATGGAGCTGGCAAGTTATCAATAGACACTTTGTGAACTGGAATAGCTGCAGATAGCTCACTCTCCAGTGAAATACCATCATCATCATGCTGTTGTCTGAGAAACAGAGCCCATGTGATGGAAAAAGAGTGATGAAAAAGTGCTATTGCAAATTGGTCCTTGTAGTTAAAATAGATTCAGGAATACGAAGGTAAGAGTAGAAGTGATATTTTCAGGATTTTCTCTCTATTGTGATTTCACTACTTAGATAATGATAGACTTTATTAGTTTTTGTTAATAGTCCATTATAGTTTTTTCCTGAAAATTGATGCAGCAGTTACAAACCATTACCACAGGTTACTTGGTTACTTCCTGCTTAAGTGAAATCGATGCCCAGGTATAAAGAAAAGTGTTGGGTTTTTTCCTCTGAAGTGGACACTTGAACTCTTTACCACATTTAGTACTTTTCTGTGATCCTTTTAAGACATCAGTTGACTTCTGTAATAAGCCACAGGAGCTTCAACTGAAGTGGGACCAGGTAGACTTCTTGTGTATGAAGTACAGCTTTAGCTTCTGCCTTCACATCACACTCCATTAGACAGTGAAAAGTTTTTATATTCTGTCTATTTTTCAAGGTATGATTTGACAGCTGCTAAATGAAGATAATAATGAACTATGATAATATTGAAATTATTCCATTAATATTTAACATATTGGACCAAAAAAAAGAAGCAGGTAGATTTAGGTGCATAGATCCTCATTTGAAAGAGAGCGGATCTCAAATGGTGTTTCCCTCCCCCTTCCTACCCTTGTCCTGTCCATCTGGGCCATTTGCCTCACTCGTGACAGAAGCCAGCGGTACAGACAGCAGTGCGTTCTTTTGAAAGCTGGGAAAATGGCTTGGCAAGCTCAATGTTACCTTCTGTTAAACAATTTTATAGTTCTTAATATTTTTTTGGCCACCTTCAAAGTGTTAGTGAGTGCTGGAGCTTCTGAAAGGTCCCTTAGAGCTGGGCTGTGCTGTTTAACCTTCTGTAGTTCGGAGGTTTTTTATCTCTGTACCCCAGTCATGAAGGAAACCTTTTTCCACACGCTGTGCCGTGACTGCCTTTCTGGCCAGGGCCTTTCATTTTGCCTTTTTGTATTTTTATCTTGTCTGTCCATCTTAATCTCTTTTTCCACCATCTGTTAGCAGTCACATGCTCCCTTTTAAACATTTCTCTTAATACCCTGTGTTTTCTGACTCTGCCATTTCCCTCTGCAGTTTCTTTAGCTTTACCTTTCACTTGTAGATTTGTATTTATATTGTTTTACCTTTAAAATTTGTGTGTAATTTTGATATATAGGCAGACAGGAGGGGTGCATTGAATAGTGTGTGTCATTAGAAACAGAGGTGCATTAAATAGTGTGTGTCATTAGAAATACTCTGATTTCAGGATGGCTTTCAGGATGGTGCTGGGTTCCTAGAAGGTGCCTTATGCTCTTCTGCTTTCCATTGCTGTTGCCATAGTTATCCTATCAGGGCTATGGCATAAATGATGGGACGTGTACAGCTATGACTGTATAAATAGGTTGTTTTAAGAGCAACACTTTCACCTGACATAAGATATTCCACTGTATATCTTAACAGAAGAGTTGAGTCATGTTGACATTTTTCTCCATAAAGCTCTACAGCTCTAGAACAGTTTGAAAGCTTGAAAACTCTTTGCAGAATTGTTTAGAAAGACAAGTAAAGACCATTTAAAAATAGTGTATTCTACTGGAGGCCCAGAAGTAGAAGTCATTGTTGGTTGTTTTTTCTACTTTGAGACCAAAGTTTTCTGTTAAAACTCTTAAGGCTACCTACTATGTGTCTGTACTCTTCGGTAGTTCAGGAAAATCTTTGCGAATAAAAGACATTACAAAAAGTCATGTTAGCACAAATTTAACATCTTTTGTAGCAGTGGTGTTATATTATTTCCATATTTTTGTGTTTCCATGCTTTAATGCATTTTCTTTAGTATGACACAGAAATAGTTTTAATACAATGGTTAAAACCAGTAACTATATATAGATAGTAATGTAATGCAAAGAAGTTCCTCCCTATTGTTTTCCTGACAAACCTCTTTCATCCTGCTGTTATTTTATAATCCCTAGAAACTCCACTGCACTTAAAGATGGGATTCTAGCTTTTTTTTTCCAGTTATTTTTAATATAAATTATCTCCTGGTATTATCACAACTTTCTGAATTGATTTGGCAAAGTTTTTAATGTACTCTTTAAACTCTTCGATGCGTGTAGTCATCCTCAAATTGCTTTGTAAACCATAACCTTTTTCAGCATGACCAGAATTCTCTGTTTCATCAAAACTAAAGAGGGAGGAGCAGTGTAGCATTAATTACCTTGTTAATGATAAAAATACTTTTAACAGCAGGAGGTTATTTGTTTGGAAGTCGTATATACATTACAATATATTATTAGAATGTATAGGCAATCCTTAAATGTGCTTTCCTGAAATGAGGGATTTCTGCAGGTCGAATACACATGAGCAGTTGTTACTGGAGAGGTATTTACAGAAGTACAACACAGCTAATAAATAAAATCATAATAGTCAAACTAGTATATTTGTACAACATCACCACAGTTCTTTCATTAAACTCATGCTGCTGCCATCACGTTACCATTAATGATAATCGTTATCTGATGATGATTCTCTTATTTAGATATTTAGTCTTTAATGCTATAACGGATTTATAAAATGGTTCTTTCCACTGTTTTCTCTCTGTTGGGTGTCACATCGAGCCTTACGCCCCGCACGTAAGTCATGGAGTTACTTAAGTACAGGAGGTAATGTGGTATCACTGCCACTGCATATCCCGTTCTCACCCCTGTCAGCACTCTGGCTGAGGTTAATTAAATTACTCCTGTGAGCAGTGCCTTCGTTCATAAGTGAAGCCCTTGCAGGATTGGATTTTTGTTTCATGTTGCTCCCTTTTGTATAATTACAAACCCTGAAAGTGCTTCACAGTTAAATCCTGCTCACGCGGAAAGAAACACCTTGCAGATCTAGTTGGAATGTTTTTATCTGTTCCTTACTCCCAGCCAAAAGCAGGGTGCAGAGTTTAAATGGGAGAGCAATATTAATAGTTCTTAATCTGTTTTACTGAAAAGCCGAATGTTTTAATTTAAATTACTCTGAAAGTGCTGTTGCTGAAAGGCAGTAACTAATGGGTGAAGACAATTACTGGCTTCAGTAATTTCTTCAACTACTGCAACTGGATCTGAAGGAGTAAATCAATCTGGGCTGTGACAGGGAGAGGAAAATCAGAAAAAGCAGGAAAAAAATTACTTTTTTGCCCTGCACGATGGATAGAACATAGATGAGCATTTGAAACAGATGCTAAACTGGTGGGGGCTAAAATTTCATCAACTAAAAATTTCATTTTAGATAGAACCCTTGAATATCTACCTTACAGAAATGCTGTCCCAGGTTAACCTTAGGAAGGGCAGGATTTTGCAATGATCTGGCAGAGCAGCTGTGCTGGTTTAAGGGTTAAGGGTAGAACACCTATACGTGGAGTCCAACAGTGTTGGTTTTCACTAAAAGTTCTCAGCTGAAGGCTGTAGGTACATTGGTATCTGTACCTAGAAGCAATCACATTCTAATTCCATCTGCCTTAAGGTTTGTTAGCAGTTTTGAGAAGGGAATGTGTATTTTATGAATGCCTGGCCAAAGACGACTTTGCGAATAAGGTTTTCAAACAGTTCAGATTAATTGTCATGGAAAATGTTCTTGTATCATGCCCCCATCACTTTAAGAACCATTATTCTGTAAATTATAAAGGATTTTTCTTTCTTTTTTATTTTCCAGCTGCTCTTGGTGTTCTACACGAATACTCATTAGTCATTCTGGAGATGGACTTGCTGTCTGGACCCTACCTCTTGGCAGTCTTATTAGCCTGTATTGTATTTCAATCTGGCGCACAAGAGAAGAATTATACCGTGCGGGAAGAACTGCCTGAAAATGTGCTCATTGGCAATTTGCTCAAGGATCTTAACTTAACGCTGGACCCGGATGTGCCCCTTTCCTCACCACTGCAGTTCAAGCTTGTGTATAAGACTGGGGATGTGCCCTTAGTACGGGTGGAGGAGAACACAGGTGAAATTTTCACAACTGCAAACCGCATAGACCGAGAGAAGCTGTGCGCTGGCATCTTTACAGAGAACCGCTGCTTTTATGAGGTGGAGGTTGCTGTTTTGCCTGATGAAGTTTTCAGACTTGTCAAGATCAGATTCCTAATAGAGGATATAAATGACAATGCTCCCCTCTTCCCCTCAACAGTTATTAACATCTCTATCCCTGAAAACACAGCAATCAATTCTCGCTATTCTGTCCCGTCTGCCATTGATCCAGACATCGGTGTGAACGGAATTCAACATTATGAACTCCTTAAGGTGAGTGTCTTTCATTCTTCCATGTTACTGTCTGTGTTACTGTGTCTTCCCAGTAGTGTTGCCAGTCCTCATCAACCCATTAGGAAGCTGAAACTGTGCACCTGCAGTGTGAATGCTGATCTGTACCCAAGTGCATCCTACTGCATCATCTGTTATTCACTCTGTGCAAAGCTGCTTATGTGTCTCTGTGACGGTATGATGGAACACCGTGTCTTCCTGGCTCCCCACCAGCATGCAGAGTGTTTGCACACTTGAGCTGACAGTCTTCTTAGACCGTTAAAGGTATGTCCTTACGGCCACCAAAATGATAGCACCAAGTGCAACAGTATTTTGCATTAGGTTTATGTCTCCTTCTTGCATGACACAGAGTTGAGCAGCAGAACTTATGTGCTGTGAGGCTCATCCATATCCTGATGAGTTATGTCAGGATGAAATAGAGTCTGTGTGTCAAAGCAGCTTTGTCATGTTTGGGTGGGCAGAATGTCTCAGCCGGAGAAAGTCCACAGTATGCATGAATGCAAGGATAGCAGTGCCAGTGTCCCTGTAAGAGCAGATCTTCTTCTTTTACTCCTTCTGGGAAATAACAGGAGAACTGAGATTAGGGAACAAAGGAATGACATGTAAATCTGTGCTGTGTCAGAACCTGTGATTGCTCACTGAAGGATTACTTTGAATTTACTGGAGTAGAGAGTTTAGAACAAGAAGGAAACTTACCCTAGAAGTGTTGGTTTATTAGATGGGAAGCTGAAAGTATCTTCACTTCTCTTGATTTGGAATAGAGATCTGTTGAGTAGTTGGACTGCTCAGCATCTAGTCTGGCACTGTCATTAATGACGTGGAAGAATAAATTATAGGCCAATATATTGCTTGTTTACTTTGATAGCTAATATTCAAAACATTATTACTTACTAGCAATTTAGTTAAAGTGTTGCTTTATTTTAGCTCTTTTGAAGTGCTTACAACTGTGAGTAGTTGTGGCACAGTGGGTGCTAGTGACAAAGATCTTTCAGAAAACTGCATCCCACTTCTGGTTGGCTACTGAAGTAAAGCCACCCTATATACATCTGTCCATTGCTTAGGAATTAAAGACTTTCGACGCGTTTACTACAAAGTTTGAACTCTTTGTAGGAAGCACTTAAAATGTTTAAATTCCCAGGTTATACTGAGAGCAGACTCATTTGTGTTGGGCTGGTTTTGTTTTAGCTAGCTATGAGTCTTTATTTGGTATTTTAATTGAAAATCTGGGGAATGAATAACAGCATTTTAGACAATAGTGGAAGTAGAAAATATTAGAAAAGCCAGAGGTACAGACAAAACAATGCACGGTCTGAATAGAGGAATGTTAATTAATGTATCTGCAAGAAATGTGCTGTTATTCTAGGAAAAGGAAAAAGTAGAAAACAGCTAAATCAAGAGTCCCTGACATTGAATGAGCATCAGTGAGGATCACTACAATAGTAAACTTGTTTTGTGAATTTGTTTTTGGGCTGTGTGTTCAGAAGCAGAATGTGTCAGTTCATCAGAATGACAGCAAATTTGTGTCATGCGAGTGGAAGCTCATCCAAGATACAAACTACAGCTCTGCACCAAGAGTAGTGTGAGATGTAAGGCCTCGTCTAAAGAGCTGCTGTGAGCTGAGATGGTCTGCTCCGGAGCCAGATTTCCCAAAGAGATGTGCAAAGAACATTAGCAAAAGTTAGTAATAAGTTTTGTCTGAATTAGAGAAATAAAATAAATGAAAACCACTTACATGTTTATTCCTGTGCCTCTGAAAAACTGCTTTTGCTACGTAAGGGAAAGGAAGGTGATGAGGATGAGCACTCACCTCATCAGATCTGAATTCTTGTGAGAGATTTGCCACAATCAAAATAATTTGTAAAATTGCAGCCCTGCAGACGGGTCTCCTGAAGGGATTATTTGCATTTTTCTCTTGCATGCCCCTTGGTCAGGCACTTTTTGAGTTATGGATCTGCTGCCTTTAACAGCCAGCAGTTTCACCTGCCTTGGAAGGCATCTGTAAAACCTTGAGGCACTTTATGACAGCCTGACACCGTTCGGAATAGTAATGTCCAGGTGTGATTCCACTGGTAGTTTTTACAGTGTTAATGCCAAAAGTGAGTGTACAAGAAGAGAGAGAAAAAAGTAATAGAAATGAAGGATTTTAGTGATTAGGAAGGGTGTGTAGTAATACGTACGAAGATCCATCCGTCACTGGGGAAGAGGAAGGCTGGACTGCATCAGAAGAGGGGTCACCAGCATGTCAAGGGAAGTGATTCTCCCTCCGTTCCTTACTCTGGTCTTGTGAGATGGCGTCTGGATTACTGTGTCCAGTTCTAGATTTGTTGTGGTATGAAAAGAACATAGAACTGTTGAAACAAGTCCAGAGGAGGCCATGAAGATCATCAGAGGGCTAGAGCATCTCTGCTGTGGAGACAGACTGAGGGAGTTGGGGCTGTTCAGCCTGAAGAAGAGAAGGCTCTAGGGGGTTCTTACAGCAGCCTTCCAGTACCTGAAAGGGCTACAAGCAAGTTGGGAAGGGACTTATAAAAAATGACTCGAGTGATAGGACAAGGGCGATTGTTTCAAGCTAAAGCAGGAGATTTAGATGAGATCTTAGCAAGAAATTCCTTCCTGTGAGAGTGCTGAGGCACTGGAACAGGTTGCCCAGGGAGGCTGTGGCTGCTTCATCCCTGGAAGTGTTCAAGACCAGGTTGGATGGGGTTCTGGGCAAACTGGTCTAATGAGAGGTATCTCTTGCCACGGCAGGGTGTTGGATCTAGATATCTTTGAGGTCCCTTCCAACCTAAACCATTGTGTGATTCTATGTAAAAGGAAGGCAGGAGTGGTGGGACAGTGAGAATTCTCATTTGTCCCTCTGAAGTGTTGGAAGGGATGGTGACAGGCACACAAAGATGATGTTTGTCTTTTCTCCCTAAATGCTCTTCTTGCGTGCATTATCCTATACTGCTTCTTGGGGTATGCTCTGCAGACACTAATGTCTTCTGGCTTCTGATGTATGGTGACCTTTTCCTTCCTTTTATAACCAGCATGCAGAGAAGTGGGGGGAACTGCAGCACGTGAAGCTGTCGTGCCTTCTGAGTCTGGGTGAGCAGATGACAGCGTTGTGGGGAATTTTGGGAAGCACCAGAGATGGTGATGGGTAGGGCAGCATACTTGGAGGCTGGCAGAGGAGTGGGAGATGATAAGATATGCAAGGCACTTTGTAGAAGCACAAAGGCTGATGCTCTGGTATGCTTGCAGCAACTGAGTGAAATGTGTTGCTCTGTATTTTAGAGAAAGTAATAGGAAATCGGCAAGCTGTGTGATGGATGGAGAGAAAGTTCTTCAGTTAAGTTGGGTTTGTTTTTTTTTTTTTAAAGTTTAGCTGAAGTGTGCAGATTGTCTGTGTGAAGCCAGGCCAGTTTTGCCAGAAAAGATTTTTGCCATGACTATTTCTGAAACAGAATGAATTTCTCACAGCAAACTCAGCTGAATAGTTTATAGATTTTTAACACATTTTCAGCAACCCTGTGTTTCGTTATGAAGGCATCACTCATGTGTTTCAGTATCTCCTCCTTTTGTTACACTGATCGAGCTGCTGTTCTTAAAGTTTACAAAAAGGGTTGAAAGTAATTGTTACTGCAAAGTAGATAAATAATGATAAAATTTCTTACCTATATGATAGTCTTTCAAGTTATTTTCATCTCCTTCTAAACTTCCTTTAAACCCAAACAGTGTGGAAAAGATAATCAGGGCTGTATTTTGGGTTTATGGGAGTTGCAGTGTGCTTGGGATAAACCTGTTCTAGCAGCAGGATGATCACTGGATGATCTCCAGAGGCATCTTCTAACTCCACCATTCTGAGTTGAGATAAAGATAGTTTAATTGGTGAAGCAAAAGCTGTACCTATAAGCAGAGCTAAACCAGGAATTCATTCACCACTGCCCATGGGCAGGCGGGTGTTCAGCCATCTTCAGGAGGTCTGGGCTCCATCCCATGTAAGGATGACTTGGGAAGACAAACACCATCACTTGAAGGTATGCGTTTGTCCTTCCTCCTTCTTCCCTGAGTTTTATATGCTGAGCATTATGACGTGTGGACTGGAATATCCATCTGGTCAGTTAGGGTCAGATGTCCTGGCTGTGCCCCGCCCAAGCTTTTTGTGCCCCCCAGCCTACTCAATAGTGGGATGAGGAGCAGAAAATGCCCTGACTCTGTGTGAGCTGTGCAGCAGTAAGAAAAGCATCCCTATGCCATCAGCACTGTTTTCAGCATAAATGCAAAAGCCTCATACCAGCTGCTGTGAAGAAAATTACCTCTATCCCAGATAAAACCAGCACAAGTTCTTTGTTCACGTCCTCAGGGCATTCACATTGCTTACACATTGGTGTAAAATACACATTGTGCCTGACAATGCCACCACAGTGTTAGAAATACGTAGATGCTGTTGTTGATCCCACTACTTCAGTGCATTTCTGTTTGAGTTCAAGGCAAGCTGTTATTTGGTCACTGATCACTACTCTTGAAATTTACGGGTGTCAGGTGTCTGCTTTACCATGAAGTGTGAAGCTGTTCTTTGTTCTCTCCAGTGCTAGAAAGGGGAGCAGTTTCATAATAGCTCAGAGCAGTGTCATGCAGAGTCACATCCCTAATTCCAAAAGGATTTATACAAGAGCAAGTTCTATATTAAATTTTTTCATTAATTATTCGGTATTTCTGATTAACTAGGTAATACACTAGGAGTTGCATAGGTTCAACAATACCCAGTAGTAGTGGACTAGGGAGAATGTGTAACTGCTTTTAGGGGTGCAGAATGTTTTGTTCTGTGAGTTAGTCCTGTGTGCTGATAATGTGTTGCTTTAGTGTGTCACAGTTTGTGGAGAAATTAGGTTGGTTTTACTCTTACCTATAACAGTAATTTTCCTGTATTTCCTTATTATCTGAAGCAGTTGGTGCATTCCTTCTCATATAATATAGTAATCTTTTTTGTAGCTGTCTGTTCATACCTCTGTTATCTGACAAAATAGATTCTTATTCAGTCTTACAACATGTCAGTCTTGCTACTGTTGAGGGGAGTTACCTCGCTTCTGTAGATCATCTCCTCTGATGCCTTTCAGTAAAAGCTTTCCACTTCTTTCCGATGCAGTTTATCAGTTCTGTGACCCATGGGAGATGGAGATCTTAAATCTCCATCACATTTAAAGCCTGCTCTTGCAACTGGGTGATTGCTGACACTCACGGTAGTTCTGGATCAAGTAACTGATGTCCCTGTTTGTGAATATCAAGAATGAAAGTAGATGTGTTTTATGTAAAATGAAAGCTTGGAAGGTAGTTAAATCAAAATCATAGAGTGATACTAGATTTGTAGTTGTATCAGCACCAGAAAGTTCTATTAGTAAAGTAATTGTTGATGACCGTATCACAGGACGTGATACAAACTTGATAGTCAAACTCACTAACGGTGGAGGACAACAAGCCCCTTTTTATGGCCTGTTTGTGTTCCACTGATCCTGTGTGAGTTCAGTCCATAGAGAGGCAGGAAGGAGCCCAGTTAACGTCTCTACAGTGACACACTTAGATTTTCTACGTCACTGTCCCAAGCATCAGCTGCTTGAACCTCTCATTTTTGCCCTTTTTTAATGCTTTCATTCCTTTAAGGGGAAGCTGAAGCAGCAACCCTCACTTCTACCCTCAAACCATGTTTGAATGAGGGAGTATCCCACAGCTAATCATACTGAAATTAACGTGGATGATTCTTCTGTGTTGGCTTCATCAGCATAAGGGGACAACGAAGTGGTGTATTGGCCCTTTTAAATAGGTCAGAGAAAGCCTGAGGTGGTTGTTACCAACATCTGCCTTCTGTGAAAAAACTGCCAAGTCAGAGCTTTTTCTATGTCTAAACAGACATTTATTAAAATTGTCAGGTCTGACTGCAGTTAAGACACTAACAAGGTTAGGTAAATTCCAACTTCATTATTCTTCTGTTATCAAAAATCCCTTGTAAAGTTGTGGAAAATTATTGAACTATCTAATTTCTTTTTATTAGTAATCCTTTCTAATAATTGTGTACGGGGCATATGGCTGCATTGTAAAAGATTAGCTCGAGATCCCAAGAGTTTTCAGTTTGATGACTTAAATATGCTCAAGGAAAGACGTGATTCAGATAGTAAAGCACTTGACTTAAGACAGCAAGAACTTTTTTGTTGTCATTGGAAAAAGGATCTTTGGTCAGTGTTGTTTCAAGATTCGCTGGCACTAAACCAAAAATCAGTTGCACACACGTCTGTGATGACAAGACTTATTATTTCAACACAAAACTGAGAACTAATGGTTGTGTTGAATTCTGATAGTGCTTATATCCAAGGAATAAATAAGATCATGTTAATAAAGCATTTGACTTTTGGGCTTGTTGGTTGATTGTTTTTTTGTTTTTCTTCCAAGGACGTGTAGCTTAGGCTAAGATTTTGAGCCTCTGCTTGGATGTTTTTATGCTTTCCATACCTCACAGTCCCTTAATTAATTATATAGTGGTTTGAGTTGGAAAGGAATCCATTAGCAGAACAGGTTTACTTCTGCTTTCATTGTAACGGTTTCTATGATTACACTTCATGTGTCGGTGTCTTCTTTCCCATTTCATGTGCCAGTGTATGCAGGGAGGTAATAGATTTAGGCTGCTCTGAAATGGATTTAGGATTTTTTTTTTGTCTCTGGAGTTGCACTCTGGTCAAGCTCTCAGGTCACCCTTTAGTGCCTGTAATTTAATAAATATGGAGAGTTGGACATGTTGTGTTTCTGAGGTGACTTTCAGCTGCCCTTTAGAAGACAGAGGCTTTATAGGACAGACAGGGTGTCTTCTGAATGATGCAAAGCACTTATTTCCCTAAGTCCTCATTGGCAGTGGGCTGTAGGTCAGAACTGAATCGGCTTTTCCTTTCTCCATTGCTCAGTCAGTGTATTTGTTTAAAGTTCTAATATAGCTCCAGTTTTTTTCACAAGGGTGGTTCCCTCTCCTTGTCTTTCCCACTGAGACACAGATAATTAACCATATGAAGTGACAACAGTTTTGACAGTTGCTTGAAGTTTTACAAATGCTGCTGCTGTGACGGCCGACTTCACAGATGTTCTTCATAAAAATTTCCTTTAACGTATGTTTGTAGAGGTTAAAGTACTGTTGGAGGTTTGTGTGCACCCAATGCACCTATCTTCCAAATAATTTAGGAATTTTCCTTGTGTTATTCTACTCAAGTAGTTATGTGCAGCACAGCAGGGCTACAGGTGTAAGTTAATCTGGGGCTATAGGTTAAGGTTAATCTGCAGCTACAGGGAAGTTCAGGTCATAGGAAAAAGGCTCAGTTATTTGAAAGATTAAGTGTCAAAGTCATCACAACAGAAAAATCTGTCAGTACTGCAAATTGTAAATGCAAAATAAATCCTGTTGTCAAATATGTGCAGAGTTTTCATGTTACCCGTTTCCTTATGATATAAAAGATATGTTGATATGATGAGGAATAACCTGAATGAAATAGAGAGTTTATGTGAAAAGTTACAGTTTCCCTACTACTGTTTCTCCTGTCTGTGTCAGGTACTTTTGGGATTGTGGATGAACTGAAATAAACTTTAAAATGAGATACAGAAACTTGAGGGATGCTTATGACTTCTAAGTTGCATCTTGAAGTCTTGCAAAGCTCCTCTGGAAATGTGTGAAAGAGACAATCAACTTTTCACTTTGATCTCATTTTTCTATTAAAGAATTTGGAAGGTGGACTGAGGGACAAATTGAAAATATTTGTAGATAGATTCTTATCCCTTACGTTTGTCATTAACCCTGGAGGTCTAGAAAAATGTATTTGGTTCTCACTGTTTTGCAGTTACTTCACCAATGTAAGGAATTAAAATCTTCCCTTTATGTAACTCCCTTACCTTGAAATCTTTTACACCAACTTTGCATCATAATCATAATAATTTCATTATTTATCATGCAGTTAAACATCCACCTTCTTACAAATCCTCCATTTTTTCACTTCTTCTGTCCCTAATGTTCTGTGATTCTGTGATTCTTTTCTACCCAAAATACTCAAGTGTATGATGCTTACAAGAAGGTTTTGTAGTAGAAGACTTTCCAGTAGTGATTTGTCCAGAGAGAGCTGGACAGACGAGTGGTTGTATTGGAGCATTGTTTTGAAAAAGTCTCTGGGTTTGATTTTTAAGGAGAAAAGTATCCGATTTGCATTTTAACAGTTGGGAGTTGGTGCCTCTAAGTAGATAAAACTCTACTACTGACTGGTGGTAGTGAGTCAGGAGTCAAGGTAATTGCTTCTTGTTGGTTGATATGAGACTCCTTTAGGGTGGTTTATGGCATTATTACTGTAAAACTGTCAGGTTTCATTATCCTGACATCCCTTTGGGGGACTGACTGACGACTGGAGGAGAAAGTCTTGCTTCCAGGCGCAGTAAGTTCAGTGAGTTAGGGTGAGGGACAAGTTGGTGTATCTTTTTGTATTCAAGCCTCTGATTTTCACACTAGCTGTCACAAAACAATAATATATAACTTAGCATGTCTCTGTGTGGGAAGGATGATAGACTCAAGCTGCAAGGCACAAATCTGTCAAATGGAGATCTTCACTTCATCTATCTTATATGAATATTATCTTTCGCTGATGTCCAGACGGATCAGTACGGTAGTTAGCACAGATGTCGTGATGCTTTCTGAGCATAACAGACTAAGGATTTGTTTACTTCCTTCTCTTAAAATCAAGTGTGTAGACAACACTTAGAAATAAGTATTTTCCAAAAATAGATTGAGCAAAAAATTCAGATTTCACATGAGCAGCCGCATATTCTTTTTGCCCTTTTCCCTAAGTTGAGATGCTGGCGATGGTTACCTGGAGGGCAGGTTTTTTTAAAATGTGCTGATTTGGTTTTGAATAGCTCTATCTTATGAGCTGCTTGCAGGAAAGGCACAGAGCAGTATTACCGGCTCAAAATAAGTATTAAGAGAATTGGCTTAAGAGAATTTGAGGCTTGTGCGGACTTATGAAGGCTGTGAGTTTATATAGCATGGGTCCTCAAACTTTTTAAACAGGGGGCCGGGTCCTGTCCCTCAGACAGTGTTTGGGGCCGGGCTGTAGTTTGTGCTGCCTGGCTTGTCCTGCCTGGGAGCGGGAGGGAGAGACTGCGAACCGTGTAGTTGACAGGAAGAAGCCAATTGAGGCTGCTCGGTGTGGGGAGGGTAAATACCGGCAGCCTAACTGGACACCCTGGGGAGGCCGTAACTGGCCCGTGGGCCGGAGTTTGAGGACCCCTGGTTTATAGAGTTAAAATATTTCCAAAAAACTGAGGGTTCATTGAAGATATTGGTTTTTTTCCACCAATTAATTGCAAAAATTAATTGTGCAGACAAACAAGAAAACTTCCTAGAAAAATCTCAATGAAAGTTAACACTGAAGCCATGGTGGAGTTCTACTGGTCACTCGTTGAAGACTTCATTTGATTTTACCTTCTGTTACGTTTTAATAAAATCCTACACAGTTTCAGAGGGTAAGAAAGTATTGTTTTTATTCGATTTTGCTTTATTTTCTCCTTTCCACAAGACTCAAGCAGGAAGACAGCAGTTTTCAGTGGATATCACTTTAGACAGTGCAGTTGTTAGAGTTGAACATAAGATTTCTTGACTGTAAGTGAGTCAGTACTTGGAAAATTAATTTGAGTTAGGACAGCAGAACCGTGCACTGTCTCAACATGTTTCACACTCTTCCTGGGGGCTATATTTAAAAATTCATGTAAGTAAAAAATTCTACATTGAAATTTTAATTTTTACAGCTATCATTATTGCTTTCCCCTGGACAATCTAATATTGAAATTCAGTCTTTGAGAAATCTATACCTTTTCAGTCTGAAATGAAATAAATTTATCAAGGCTTTTGAGAGGAGTAAATGCTTTAGCAATTATAAAAGCAGCTCCTGATCATTGCTTAATTCATATATACAGTTTTATAAAATCAGAACAGTTTTGATAATTGTATAGAAATGAACCCCAAATTTGCTGCCATAGTACTTGGCGAGTAAAGAGGATGACAACACTGTGTGCTCTCTAATGTAGTAAGAATCTCTCGATGCCTTACAGTGTAATGGAAAGTGCAAGGATAGGAAAGAGTGAAGAGTTTAGCATGTCACTTTAGACAAGTGACTGGAAAAGGCTGAGGTTCTCAATGACTTCTTTACCTCAGTCTTCACTGCAAAGACCTCCAGCCATACTCCTGGAGTCATGGAAAATAATGGCAAGGACTGCAAGGAAGAACTGGTGAAGATCTGGTTCGTGATCACCTGAAGAACTTGAAAGTGTTCAAGTGCATGGGACCAGATGGGATACACCCATGGGTACTGAGAGAACTGGCAGATGAGGTTGCTAGACCCCCCTCTATTATATTCCAAAAGTCATGGTGGTCTGGTGAAGTCCCCACTGACTGGAAAAGGGGAAACATAATTCCTATTTTCAAAAAGGGTAGAAAGGAGGATCCAGGGAACTACAGTCTCACCTCTGTGCCTGGTAATATCATGGAGTAGATCCTCCTGAAGGCACTACTGAGACAGGAGAATAGTGAAGAGGTGATTGGGTACAATCAGCATGGCTTCACCAAGGGCAAATCCTCCCTGACAAACCTGGTGGCCTTCTATGAACAGGTCACAACATTAATGGATGAGGGGCGGGTGGCTGATGTCATTTAGCTGGACCTCAGCAAAGCCTTTGACACTGTCCCGAACCACATTCTAGTCTCCAAGCTGGTGGAACATGGCTTTGATGGGTGGACCACTAGATGGGTAAGGAACTGGCTTGATGTTTGCACCCAGAGAGTGGTTGTCCATGGATGCATGTCCAAGTGGAGGCCAGTGACAAGCAGAGTCCCTCAGGGATCAGTCCTGGGACCAGTGTTGTTCCACATCTTTGTTGGTGACATGGACAGAGGCACTGAGTGCACCCTCAGCAAGTTTGCTGACGACACCAAGCTGTGTGGTGCAGCAGACATGCTGGAGGGCAGGGATGCCATCCAGAGGGACCTGGACTGGCTGGAGAGGTGGACACAAGCCAGCCTGATGGGGTTCAACAAGACCAAGTGTAAGGTCCTGCATCTGGGTCAAGGCAATCCTAAACACAAATACAGGCTGGGCAATGACTAGCTGCAGAGTGGCCCTGAGGAGAGGGACTTGGGGCTGCTTGTGGACGAAAGGCTCAGCATGAGCCAGCAGTGTGCACTTGCGGCCCGGAAGGCAAACGTGATCCTGGGCTGCATCAGGAGAAGCATGGCCAGCAGGTTGAGGGAGGTGATTCTCCCCCTCCACTGCGTCCAGTTCTGGAGCCCTTATTATGAGAAGGATGTGGACGTGCTGGAGCGAGTGCAGAGGAGGGCCACGGGGATGATCAGAGGGCTGGAGCACCTCTCCTATGAGGCCAGACTGAGAGAGTTGGGGCTGTTGAGTCTGGAGAAGAGGAGGCTCCCAGGTGAGCTTATTGTGGCCTTCCAGTATCTGAAGGTGGCCTACAACAAGGCTGGGGAGGGACTGTTTAGGGTGGTGGGTAGCCACAGGACTAGGGAGAATGGAGCAAAGCTGGAGATGGGTAGATTTAGAGTGGATGCGAGGAGGAAGTTCTTCACCGTGAGAGTGGTGAGAGCCTGGAATGGGTTGTCCAGGGAGGAAGGTTGTGGAGGCCCTGTCCTTGGAGGTGTTTAAGGCCGGGCTGGATGAGGCTCTGGCCAGCCTGTTCTAGGGTGGGGTGTCCCTGCCTATGGTGGGGGAGTTGGAACAGAATGATCTTGTGGTCCCTTCTAACGCTGAGTGATTCTGTGATTTTGTAACTTCTTCCCAGTGAGAGTGACGGAGCACTGGAGGCGGCTGCCCAGAGTCTCCTTCTCTGGAGAGGCATGGAGGCCGCTGGGACATGTTCCTGTGTGACCAGATCTGGGGCGTCCTGCTGTGGCAGGAGGATTGGACTGGATGATCTTTCATGCGCCCTTCCAATCCCTAATGTTCTGTGGTTCTGTGAGTTATCAGTGTGAGCTGGAAAACAGGAGGATTATCAGACAACCTGCAAGAATTGCAGGGCCTTACATTTTGTCACGTTCCCATTGTTTTCGTACTTCCCTAGTCTGGGTGTTGTTCCAACAAGGCAGCCGTCATTTCCTACCAAATAGGTCCAGCTGGGCACACGGGGATCTTGCAGCTGCCCAGTGAGTGGTGTAAGAGCCTGTTCTTGATTCTGCAGCAGGTGACCAGGTTTCTCTGAGTGTCTCTTTCTCGTGAGGATGAAACATCTGTCCTACCTTCTTTGTGTGGATCAGGGCTCTCCAAAATACTTGGGAGGTCACACCTTCAGGTCTCTGGCTGTTCTCTTTCTCTGGATCTGTGACAACAAATTACCTCTCTTGAACTTTCTCTCAGAGGCAGCAGAAGAAGTAATTATGGCTTAGTCTACACCGATATTTAGGACTTTAATATATGCGACATCTTTTATTCTGGCAGGTTGCGAACAGTGCACTTAGGACAAATTGTGCTGCACCCATAATCTTTACTGCTGTCTCAAAATGTATAATATTTTAAAGACTCCATATTTTGTGAAAGGAAAGAGCTAGGAGCCTTTAAAAAATATCCTGAGAGTTTATCACCCTTTCAGTGGTCATTTATTTTACATTCAGTGTTGGTATCTGTGACTGAAGATGTTTCTCATTGTTCTCTACTTAAACTTTAAAGAATGTTCTGAATTTCAGGTAATTCATTTATTAATTTTGTTAATAAAACCCACTTTGGTTTTCTGCTCAATATAGTCATCATCACCAGTGTATTTAACTTCTTTGGTATTTTCCTTAGTTAAAAAGTTTCTCACTGAACTCATTTATTACTAAATCAGAACCTTATTACTAAAGGCAGCAAGAGCTGCCACCATCCAAGCATGAAACATGAAACATTTAAAGACTATTATTTTTTTGAACAAATTAAAAATAATTATCTGAAGTTCTAGAAGCAAAGTAACAAATCATACTCAGAATAGAGTAACTAATCATGCATTGCTGCATGGAATGGAAAAGTTTTTGAATCCAAAGTAATTCTAGTAATTCTAGTTTCTGACTAACTTTGTGGGGATGACTTTTTGCCTGTTTCTCTTAGTTACTGTAATGGGTGCAAGTATTTTTCTGTGTATTTAGAATTGTTATTGTAAGCAATGTCAGGTTTCCAGCAGACTACATGCAGACTGAAATTTATTTCAATCAGTATTAAAATGCCCAAGTTATGAATGAGTACTTGTCTTTTTAACATACACATATGAAATAATAAAAAAAAAAACTATTTTCCAAATGCTCAGTAATGAAAATGAAAAAGAAAAGTGAATGATAATATTCACAAAATGCAGATTTTTTTGTCTGTGCGGCTCATTTTCCATGACCTGTTTTTGGGACGGATGAAGATTTCAATTCTTTAAAATATGTTTTGAAAATAAGAGACCTAGTTCCATTGTTTTCCTGATTGTAGTTGTTATAAACTAAACCATTAACATATTCAAGAAGTCTGTACAATAATAATGTGTTCTTGATTTTAACTTTGCTTTTAGCTTTCTAATATTGGATATTAGTGGTGGTAGAGGTTGAAATTATCCTAGCAGTTCTTCCCCCCAAATACACTCTATGTGTAAGATTTTCCTTCCTTTCAAGAGGAAATACAGGGAGGAGAAAAAAGGTAAGTAAAAATTATATTCTTTAGCTATCAAAGAATACATTTAAATTGAGTGTCAGCCATGGATCGTGGCACTTGACTGCATTAGTAAGGTTATTTTTATTCCTTAAAAAAGGTTTATTACAAAGTCATTTATATTCTCTAGCCCAGAAATATAATTGGTCTGAACACTGAAGTCCCGTGGAGCTTTTGAAGCTGGGACATGTAGCAAAGAGCATTTCAGACAATTTTAAAGAAACTAAAAAGAAACACTGGTGGAAGGAATGAATTCTGAGTCATCAGCTGTCAGTATTGAAATACATTTTTCTAACATTGTGCTGTAATTGCTGACTATTAATGTGATGTGTATTTCTGCATTGGTTATGGCTGATGGTCCAAAGTCAAATCATTGTAGTTTTTTTCTCTCCGCTTTATCAAGCAAATTGATGTTTTGAGGGCATTTTTACTTTTCTTTTTCTTCTGAGTGAGGGCGTTCCTCAGTGCTTTTCAGAAGGAGATATTATATGGCTTTTTCTTTTGGAGATTACTTTTTCCTCTTACTTTTAAGCTCAGCTATATAATTTTCATCCTCACTTACATTAGGAACTTTTCAAATCTATTCCTTGTAGCACATATAAAGGTATAAACAAAGTGGTAGCTTCTGTTTTGTTTCTGCTGCTTCCCATGCAACCTCAAAAATATTACTCTGGCAGTTTTGTATTAGTATTTCCCGTTGCTGAACTGACCTTTGTATGGACAGCCAACTCGAAGTGTGAACACCATCAATTTGAAAGTTAGTCTTACAAATAGATGGTAAGAGATTGATAAAACTTTCCTGCTTCCCATCAAAGTGTTGTACACCTTTTGTTGTGTCACATAAATGAAATATTCATCCAAAATAAGTATCCAAGACGGTTGCTGTGCTTGTAAATATCAGGACATGAATCAATTGCTTGAAGTTTACAGATTACCTAGTTTTCTGTAAGATTTTGCATTAATTTTATGCTTTTGTAACTTCTGAACTAGTGCTGTAATTGTCTCTTACTCATAAAAATTTGTCATTTGAATTATTTAAGTTTTCAACTGCCTGCATCATCCAGAGTTCTTGGCAATTAAGTTGACTGGCCCAACTGGACCTTTGACAGCGTTAAAGAAAACACTAAATTGTTAGTGTGTGTTTTAACATCTGATGCTTTTTCTTTTGTTATTATTCAGATTTTGGAGTGCATCATGTTAAGACCTTGTACGTTTTCCTGTACAAGTTCACATCTCCTTCTCTGCAGACATTTAAAACCCGCCTGAGTATGCTCCTGTGCGACTTGGTCTAGGTGACCCTGCTGTGGTAGGGGGATTGGAGCAGATATCTTTCGAGGTCCCTTCTAATCCCTAATGATTCTGTGATTCTGTGATCTGAAACTTAGCTGGAAGTTTGCATTTCCAGTCTTTCTTTTTCTCTGTTTTCATAGTCTCAAGGAGTTAGCCCAGCTAACAGATTACATGACTTCTGCCAGGCCAGTTGTTTGCCAAGTGCCAAGCAGTGAGAGCCAGCAGCGAGTGGGCAGCAGTAGAATCTGTTCTGTGTCATTGGTGATTTTTGCTTTCAGGTTTGGGTGTGAGGGTGAGGACCTAGAAGGCAGACGTTTGTGTGTTTAAATCCTAGTGATGGAAGAAACAAGCATAGAAATTGGTTTAGAGTCTCAATAAAAAAAAAAAACCCAAAAAACATAAAGGAGACAAATCATTCCAATTCTCCTCTGGTTCTGTGATGTGGGGCTGGCAGGATGATTATTTGCAATTATGATTCTGGAAAGATCAGTTTTATCATCATTCTTTCTGCTGACTTCTGGAGGGAGTTTTAAATGGGCAACCTGAACAGGAGCTGTTTGTCGTCGTGGTGGTTTGTTCCTGGTCCGCACTCTGCTTTCTATGTCTCAGTTTCCTTATGGGAGGTCTAACTTGAAACCTCAGAATGGCCTCGCCAGATAAAAACTAATTTCTTGCGGTATTGTATCCTGTGTCTAGCACTTGGTATTAAACATGTAGAGGAGGCTGTAAGAACAGTGCAAACATGTTTTCGAAGCTGTTCCTGATCTTCCATCGGTGCTCACAGATTTTGCCCCCACATGGTGGTTCTGATACTCTTATCTCAATTTTTTCAGTTTCTCCAGTTGGGTTTTGAATTGATTTGGTGAAAACTGTAGATTGCAAAGTTTCAGTGTTTGAAACACGGGCAAAGTTTAGAATGACGTTATGGAATGAACACTTATTTTAGCTTCTGCTTGCAGCAGTCCACTGATGACATTCTTCTGACACAAAAATTTTCTCATGTTAAGGAACTGGAAGAACAGTGAAGGCTCTTTAAGAAGTGAAGTTACCTTTGTGGAATTGGAATTAAAACCCGGGATCTTTTCGATACTTCCATAATAATGGTGTCTTCAATAATAGCTTTAATATTATTCTAGGTATGAGCATATAATTTAGGGTTCCATCTGGTTGATATTTGTTTGAAAATCTCACTCCTAGCCTTGAAACCTTTCACAACAAGCAATGTATGTGTGTATAAATTGTACCTAGGGCTAGAAGAAACAGAAGAACTACTAGTTTTCCCACTGCGCTTGTAATGTTCAAACAATGTTTTAAGAGTTCTTATAAATAGGGGTGAAGTCTTTCAGAAGCTCTTTTGAATATTGGTTTGAAGTTCAGTTACGTATTTGTCACAGCACAGCATATGCTACAGGCTACCGAGTTTCACGAGCAACGTAACAAAGAAAATTGCTTTTTGTTACTCGTTGCCTCTAACAAAGATCTAATTTAAGCAGTTACGCACAGTGGGGGATTTTTCCCCTCGTATGATTTGATTTTTCTCTGTGTACTAGTGAGTGGAACACGTTTATCCATCACAAAATATTTTAAAGTTGCATCTTGCATTACGATGAATTTCTCATGTGCTTTGCATTTGAAATATTCAGTAACCCTATAAATTGAAAGATGCGAGCTGAGGCTGTAGTGCTGTACCCTGCCTGACTCTGAAACCACTGAAAACTACCGAGATGTGTTAATATTCATGACAGTGTGAAACGAATGGTTGGCTCTACCTGCTGGGCAGCTGGTGGTGCTAATCAGATTGTGCCTAAAAGCACAGTGACAACAAACTTTAATAATGCTCAGCCCTCTTGGAAACTCTGTCATTTCTGCTGCCACACTCGCTGTCACTGATTTAGTGTAGTTTGCAGTTTGGTTAAAAGCCATAATGCGGCGTTTGGAAACAGATGTCATTTAATTTTACTTTTTGCAGTGAGTTCTTCCACACGTGTTTGCAGTAGGCTGCCTGGTTATGGTAGCACAAAAGTTCATTGATGGTGGGTGTAGAGTTTGGATTCTGCAGGTAGAATATAAGCAACTAGTTCTATAGTGTCACCTCAGGATTTTGAGATAGAGCGCTCTAAATCATCAAAACCACTGAAACACCTAAAGAACAGAAAACAGTTCTGTTGTAGTGAGCAGTCCTGCACATTTCTGTGAGCAAACTGACTCATTGCTTTCTTGGAGAGAGTTCCCTTGTTTTGTCTTATTTCTCTCTCTGTGAGTTTGATGCCTAATGACAGCTGTAGTAGCTGGTGGAGTGTCCCAGGCATGTTTTAAAAATAGTAATGTGCCTCACCAAAAAAATCAACTGTTCATTTAACTCTCTGCTTCATAAACAGAAGAAACAGAGTTCTTGTTCATAGCTTAATAATTGTTTATACCAATTACGAGTTGTTCATGGCAAATACTTATTTCATTTTCCAAGCTGAATGGCTGTTTCCCAGTTGATGGACAGCGTTTACCATGGTTTACTGGAATTTAGGTTTCTTTATTTCATAGAATCATAGAATCATTACGGATCGGAAGGGACCTCGAAAGATCATCTAGTCCAATCCGCCTGCAACAGCAGGATCACCTAAACCAAGTCACACAGGAACCCGTCCAGTTGGGTCTTGAACATCTCCAGAGAAGGAGACTCCACAACCCCCCTGGGCAGCCTGTTCCAGTGCTCCGTCACCCTCACTGTGAAGAAGTTCCTTCTCAGGTTGATGTGGAACCTCCTATGTTCCAGCTTACAACCATTGCCCCTTGTCCTATCACTACATGACACCGAGAACAGCCCAGTGCCATCCTCCTGACACCCACCCCTCAAATATTTGTAGACATTAATGAGGTCGCCCCTCAGTCTCCTCTTCTCCAAGCTAAAATAGGTTTGGTTTGGTAGATGCAGTTATTTACATCATGTTGTTAGAATGTGAAGGCTGAACTTCACATTGAATTATTCAGAATGTGTTCTCATCCCCAGAGGGTGCTTTCTTACAGTCTTTTTCCTGGTTCTAACTGGTATGTGGCTGAGAGATGCTGCCTGTTAGCAAGTGGCTTAAAGCAACATTAATTCTCTGGGAGTTGTGATGGTTCTTTAACCTGAGGTTGTTATCACAGCAGAGTAGCTATGAAGAATCCAGGGAAAGGTCTCAGTTCTTGTTTGCAATGCTGACACCATCTGCGGTGGATGAAATTATGTTGGTAGCCCAAAAGCTGTTGGAATTTTCCACTAGGGAAGAGCCCACAGGTTCCATTTCTGTTTGTAGATTATGGGGGTTTATGATGTCATAATATTTGTCTGTTACTTGGAAATGTTCTGGTTTAGACAGGCATTACACAAACCTCAGGAAAGGACTTTGAGATCCAGACCAGGGAAAATCTTGCTTTTTCTCTGACTTGGCTTACGTGAGTCCTTACTGGGCAGAAATGGCTTCAGCTATCTGATTTAATTTGCCTTTTCTGGAGTTGTACAGCTTGTGTGAGGTCACTTGTATTGTTAGATAACAGTGGTGATTTTGTTTAGTGTGGTGTTGGCTTTCCTGTGGAGATACAACCCTATCCTTCACTTTACCACTAAGATGAACCACTTTGTGCAGCTTTTCCCATGAATTGTGAGAGAGCTTGTCTCAGCCTCACGAGGGAGATAGTTCATGATTTATTGGGGGATAAATGTTACCTGGTGGGACTAATCTAGATCTTTGCAACAGGAGATAGACACTATATTTACCTTCTGAAGCTGGTGTTCTTCATGCTTAAATGTTGGGTTATTGTGTTCTATGGATTTTTTTTGACATCTTTTCCAGTTGGAAGAAAACCACCCTGCCAAAATGTGCAGCGTGCATTCAAGACTGCACAGTTACTAGAAAATATAAACAGTGAATGAATTTTTAAACCCTAGAAACAGCACAAGGCATTCAGCTAGACTAAGATTGGAATTTTACTTTTGTGTTTAGAAAAGCAAGGTATTTTTGACTACAGCTAATTGTAAAAGTGTATGTATCTCATGTGCCTTAAAGATTTTTGATCCCAACCAACTCACAGAGAAGCTGTTTTTAGGAATACAGCTTAGTAACTAAAGCATCACGACAGTGTTATGTACTGAAGCTCTCAGTACATACAGGTGGCGTGAGATTTCTTTTCAAAACTGACTTTCAGAGGCAAGTTACTGTAAGGAAACCTATCTTTGTTTTTATCTTGTCTTTGTACTCTTGATGCAGGTAAATGTGAGTAGGTAACACTGGAAGTGGAAGAAGACAAGTTGTCTTCCTGATAAATCCAGCAGCAGAAAACACATTTTTGGTTTATCCCCTGATCAGTGTGGTGAAAAGACTTTTATTTAATGAGTTTTAGAATTCAGGCTTTCTGGATCTATTTTTAGCACTTACTGTCACTCTGTACATCTTCCCAGCAACTGCCTCTGATTTATTACTCTGAAATGGCAGTACTATTTATTATATTCCAATGCCTAGTGAAGTGGCACCTTGCACTTCCATACATCGCGTACTTTTACAGTTTGATGTGGTAATTCCACTGTTAGTTTCACAGAACAATAAAAAGGAACAAGTTTTAATTATTTGTAAAAGCACAGTTTCATTTCTTTTAAAGGCAGAAATGTTTCTGTGGCAGTCAGATGTCCCACGCAAACTTTCTATTGAGTTGTACAAAAACCGCGCAAGGAGTGAAGGTCTTGAGGAAGGCCTTACTGGCATGTTCATGTCAGCAGTATTTGCAACAGACCTACAATTTCTAAAGCCTGTTTGAAAGCTGGGTAAAGGCTACTCAAATAAATGAACTCTATTATACTGTTTATTTTCTTACTCTGCGGTGGTTTTGCCCACGTGAACTGTAAGCGCTCTGCATTAAGGCTATGCATCTTTTAATGCCACAACTCATAAAGCAGTGATACCTGACATCGAGGTATGGTGTCTGCGTGTGAGAGAATGTGCTTGTGATGCTAATCCGGAGCACATTTTATATTACTGATTTATTTTCTTTGTTTCTGGATGTAGAATCCCTGAAGAGAAGGGGTGGGCGGGTGTCAGCCACTCATGCCATTCAAATGAAAGCTTTGTCAACTTCTTTCCTGAATGTCTAAATATAAGGAGAGTGTGCAGGGTTTTTTCTCACTGCTGAACTTTAGTTCTGAAAGACCTCAGATCAAGAAAAATAAACTTGCTAAATAACTTATTGGAAAAAACTACAGCATCAGAGGTTAGGAAATGGATTTGTCTTAATGAAGATGCCATGTATTTAAAGATATCATGCACCTTGGCTGAGATTTTGTTTGTGTGTGCATAAGAGGGAATGAAATAATAATGGATAAATTTAATGCAGGTTGATTTGCAAATATTTGTGCTCCATTTTAACAGAGGACATAGGTTTTCTGTCTGGTTTTGGTTTTCCGTTTGTCAGGAGCCAAATCCATTATGTTTCCATCACTCCTAGTTCCTACTGAAATTACTGGAAGCTGAGGATACTGGGCAGTATCTACTTTAGGGTAAAGGAATTCTCAAAAACATCTCAGTTCTTTCTATTTTCTTGTATACACGTGGCTGTCAGTTTTAATTTCCTTCTGCCTGAAAGTACCGATCTGGTTATAGAGCAAGCAGTGAATAGGAGGGCATCAGAGGTTCACACCACTCCAACACCCAGTCAGCATTCATCTGAGAGCTCTAAAATGTGCTATTAGGAGCCCCAGATACCTTGTTTGGCTGTTGAAGCAAAATGAGATTGTGATTTAGGAGCTGTTCTGAACTATTAGCTGTTACCACCTAAAGCACGGTGATGCATTAGAGAATTACATCCCTAAACCACATACTTAGTTGTTTCTCTTTTTCAGAGGTGCTCATTTTGTTCCTATGGCTGTTCTCAACTAGAGAATTGAGCAAATACGTCACTGTCACACATAGCTAATGCAGATACCAACATTCATTTCTTAAATACTTAGTTGCCTAATATAAACCCTATTTTATTTTATTCATTCTGTATCTATATGGTAACTCTGGAGAGCATCCTGAAGGTTCGGTCAGGTGTCTGGGGCTCTATCGAGCTGCGGAAACACGGGAATTCAGGGCAAAGTTCTGAACACCTTCAGGCATGTTGGAATCTAGTTTCCTGTTCATTGGGGTGACTCGGAATATTTCTGAGCAGCTGTAATGGAGGAGATTAAGAGGGGAGGTTACTTCCCTGATTGCTTTACCTGCAGCTATTGATCTTTCTTGTTTTGAGAACAGTGCCTCTAAATGAAAGTTAAGTGCCTCTAAATAAAGTTATGTTCTAAAGTTTAGTTTCTAAAGTATGAAGCTGTTTAGTTTTGAAACCTGAGTGGTAATTCAGAGGTATCTTGCACTTTCAGACAAGCCACAAACCTTGGACAACTGATCAAGTATCTCTGTACTTCAGTAGCCAGTCTTTTGATAGTGGTATTTATATGGCAGGAGTATTTTGAAGGGAAATTCCTTAAAGTTTTGTGGTGCAGCTGCACATTTTGCTGAAATAAATTGTATGTCTGGGATATGTTGTGCAGGGCTATGCAAGTGACAGCCCAGTTCCTGGTGCTGCTTTTTTGTAAGGAATTATGTTGATAATTTTATATCATATTAATGCAAGTAATGTGAATACATAATTGCTCTAACCCTAGTTTGTAGAGCTATGTGCAATAAATTTTCATTAACAGTTTGGTGTTTTTGCTTTAAAGAATGGCAATCATGGTTCAAGAGTAGTTAGATTTCATTACCAAAGAGAATCACAGAATCACAGCACGGCAACAAAAAAAACCCAGTTGAAGTAGCATTTCACAAGCTCAAGATGTAGTAAGAGAAGAGAATTTTACTCTTGAAGCCCGGTGCTGGCTTGAGAATGTTAAAGTGTGTGTATTGTGTTGTGGATTGCTACTTTCCAGATCTCTGTGGTCTCTCCCTTGTAAAGCTTGCGGGTTAAAAATATTAACACATTTTAGGTAGGGGATTTCAAGCTTGCTTTAAGTGTAGACTGGAGAAATCAGGGCAGCAAAAGAGTAAATACATTAAAAACACAGTATTCTCTGTCTCTATTTATTTCTCCTTGAGAAGAATGTGACCTAGTAAATATGTTCTGAGAATCAGATGCCAAGAATTGAAGAGGACACAAAAATCAATTTAGAAAAAAAAATTATCATATCTACTAATACTAGAAAATGAAGCTGACAGTGTTCAGAATATGAGAAGATTGAAAGAAACTCTTTATGGAAAGGAACAAATCATCTGAAAGAATTAGGAGGCTTAGCAGTGTAGTAGTACAACTTCTCCAGTCTTTCTGCAGTAACATTAAATTCAGGAAATAGTTTTGCATTTGGGAATACCTTCTAGCCATTTTTTCTTCAAAAAGCATTAAATGCATTGATTATCTGCTGCTTCATTTCATATTATATTTTGTACCGTTCCTTGCGAATGGTTCATTATTATCTTAACTGATGAGAAACCCATAATTCAAGTAAGTGGCTTGTGACATGCGGTGATGTAGTGACTGTACAATCTTGAAACAGCACAACTGTCCAGTGGATTTTGATCTTCTAGAATGCATGAACACTGCGCACTCAGACAATGGACACTTACTAAATTGTAGATCTTGGTGGACTAATGTGCACCACTTCTAAGAGCTAACATCCATTATCCCACATTGTGTTGAATAGTTTGTGATTAAGGCTTTAGCTGGGCTTTGAGAACTCACATTTTCACATCCAAAGTATCACCTTTGGAAGAAAAATGTAAGCTTGGTTTCCAGCTGTCATTAGAAACTCTGCCTGCTGCATAACTGCTATCTAGCTGTCTGCATTAGGAATGAAATGATGCTACTGTACTCTTCTGTTTGCTGATAACACAAGAGTTACTGAGCAGCTGCATGTGCCTTGGCAAAAACAGACAAGGAAACGGGATGGGACCCATGTTTTTATTTTGCAGTAGATCGGTGAAGCTTTTTTGTGCTGCAATATCTGAAATAACAAGCAGTTAGCAAACATGCCTTGTTCTATGGGCTTTTAGAACAGGTTTTAGCGTCCTTTGGACAAAGAATTGCATTTCAAATGAAGGTTTTGTCATTAGTTACTTTAATCAATTACTGAATTATTTTCTAATAGGAAGCAGATATTTTCCTCTTTCTTTTCCTTGTTCATTGCATTTCCCAATATTGCTCTAATTATTCACTCTGAATAAATATTTTTTCACTCTGAATCTGTTTATTTCAGATATCAAGCAGAGTAAGGTATTTAGAAATAATAGAACCAGCTGATTTCAGGAGGATTACTGACATGTGATAAAGAAGTGTACACTTTAGCTTGTTGTAATATTCATCAAAGAACATTAATGAGTTTATTATTTGCATGTTGTCTAGCCCTTGACCTCTATTTAAGATTCACTCGAACTAAAGCCACACACCCTATAATGTGTTTATCATTTGCAGTACATTAAAAATGTTTCTGTAAGTACAGGGTGAAGTTGTAGACCCAAACCAGTGTGCGCTCTTTGCTCTTGTGTCCTTCTCTAAAGAATCAGAATACTCTTCTTGAATGAAGGTTGAGGACAGTGTTAATCACCTCTTTGTCAGTTGACAATGTATAGTTCCTATGTACAATTTATAATACTCCCAGAAATAATCACTGATACAATCTATTAATTTCTGGGTACTTCATATCACAGTCATTTTTACATGGTCATTTAGTACAATGATTTTCCTTCCGGTTTTTTTTTTTTTGAGGAACTACTGTATTATATCAGTTTCCCTGTCTGCAAATGTAGTTCACAAGATATTTTGAACGCACCAGGCTGAGCATTAACCAAAAGCTGGTCTTTTTCCCCATTCTTCTCAATGATGTCCAGAATCTAATGTACTGAAATACTGTTGTACTGCAATACGTACGTGTAGAGGCCACTTACTTGTAGATTTCCAGTGCACCTTGTCACATGCTATTCTGTCCATAGCAGCTCTTCTATCTTGTCACATTAAGTGTCTGTGTGTCATTGATTATGCATTTATAAGTCTGTCTAAATGTTACAATTATTTTAAAAAAAACTCTCTAATTTTTTATTTACATGACAGCCCAAAACAACTCCAAAAAGAACATTTGGATCCATTACAAATGATCAGGTAAATATATAGCAAGAAGTGTGCAAGGAGAATTCCCTTTTCGTTACTTTAGAGACTTCTGTATCCACTGAAACGTTTGTTATGAAAACTGGACAAGATAATAGAAGCAGTTGTGTGTTGCCCTGATAAAGACTCTTTGAAGGAAGTTGAAAGCTTAAAGCTAACCCTGGCTCTGAGATGAACATAACTTTGTTTTGCCTACAGTAGTTACATTACATTGCTTGAACTGTCTTTTGAGATTGGAAAAGTCATCCCTTTTATTTCTCAGTCCCATCCGTATGTAGTGGTAGAGATAATAATATAGCAGATTATTTTTATCAGGCAGTCATTTTAATGTCAAAAGGTACTATATAAATGTTAATTATCTATTATGCTTGTCCTGTGGACTCATACCCTTCCCAGTGTGAACAAAACTTGCAGATCACCAGAATAATGTGGTGGCTGAGGTACGATTTCCTCTAAATAACAATTTGACCCTAATAGAAATTTTCGTTCCACTTAGGTTTTAATGACAATAGAGCCATTTAGTTCAACATTATGAAGGTTTTCTTCATATTTGTCTCAAAATTTTTAGCTCTCAGTTTCTTCTCTCGTAAGGTAGAGAATTACATATTTATAATCTTTAAAATGTTTCTTGAATATTTTGTAATTTTTATTAACGTGGTAAATCTCCATTCATGCAAAATGTGTTTGTTACAGTGCAGCATAATATCCCACCTAAACTTTATCCCTTAAAAAAATGTGATGTGGGCTTGCTTGAATTAGGAAAAAGTACAATTTTCTGTAACTATTTTTTTTTTATTTAAAAAGAAGTGTAAACCTGTAATGAATAGCAAGTGATAATCTTGGGTAATATTTTTCCATACAAAATACCTTGAATGCGCATTATTAACTTGGAAAAGATTTGTGCTGGTTTTTTGTCTGTTTCTCTAGAAGTTTACTGCTAGTGATGCATTTTATCTCAAACTTGTGTGCTACAATGAAAAACGTCTTTCTCATACTTAAAGTGAAGCAGGAATGGGTATGCATATGTACATGTACTTGAAGCCTATATGAAGTGTTTGTTGTAGTGGTGGGATCTAATGACAGAATAATCGGTGCCCATCTGTCAATTTGTGTACAAATAAAGAAGTAAAAGATAGCTGACAGGTTTTTTTTTTCCCCTCTAGCTTCTGTTACTTTTTTCCCCTCTATGTTAAAGCATAGAATATCTAATTCGTCATTCCTCAGTAATTACAAAATTATTGCAAATAACTGCTAGCCAGATTGAAGACGGAAAGGAAACTTGCCACTCTGCATTAGCATAGAATTGCCATTCTAAAATTCAACCTAATTGGTTCAGAATGTATGTCTCGATTTAGAAATGATTTTGCAAGGCTTATATTTTCATATGCCTTCTGCTAAAGAAGCCAAAGCTCTGTTTGTTTTATTGTTTCAAAATGCCTCCCAGTTCATTTTAAACTGTCCCTAGGCACAGCTTAATGTTGTCACAAATACTGAGCAAGTGGCACAGTAATTTTTGAAACGTGGATGAATAGTTCTTTTCTGTGAAGTAAAGGATTACTTACGCAGGGTCAAATTCTGGCTTTGAGAAAACAAATCAATGAAAGAGCACAGCCTTCTGCAGAAGTAGACCTATAAATGCATTTGCTTGACAGTGGGAAGCAAGATACAGCGAATACAAATCTTTCTCAAGTAATGAGAAATAAGGAACCTTGCACCCAGGGAACATTTTCTTTCCCTTTGGTCTCAAGCATCTCAAAACAGTTTAGAGCACACACACAATTACATGAGTAAAGATGAAAGACAAGCACAATAAAGAGAGAAAGAACCAGGCTGGACGCAGTTGTTCATTGTTACAAGTATGACACGTTAAAGAAAATCCTGATGTGTCAGCATCTGTAACGATGCCTTCTTTTTGTGGTTCTTATACACGCCGCTTTAGTCATCTGCAGTCTAGCTCTGCCCTTGTGCAGGATAGGGCTGGAAAGCTGCCTTTACAGCCTTTTTTCCTCTGAAGGGTCAGAGATGTGAGAACAGAGGATAATTGTGATATGCTTAATCCCCGCTTGTCTGAAGAGACAGCAAAAGAGGGAATTTAGATTTTGATCTTTATTTTAGCAGACTCCTGTGTCAACACTAGTATTCTATAAGGAGGGATGTCTGTGGGGTGTTTCTACCAAATTCCGAGGGTGTCAGGTGTTCAACAAACCCCATGAAGAAAATTGATTATTTTCAAATTGTTCTTGTGTTTGAAATGAAAATAGATCTTCTTTTCTCACTGAGATTGTAATTTTCACCACAAATAAAATGCGTAATGATGGAGAAAGGAATAATTTTAATGAGTTTTAACAAGTTCAATTAACTTTCAAATGTGTTTCTAATAAACTGCTATGACGTAGTATTGTCTATACTATCTAACACCCCAACAATGTCACATGCCCCTTTTCCATAATGATGCTGTTATGCTCATGGCTTCAGATCATGTCCGAAGTTGATTCACAGAGAAACAGCCCCTTAATATGCCTTGTTTTCCTTGAATTGGAATATTGCTTTCAGTGGTCGGTGTAGGCACAGTCTTGCCTTTGCACGTGACTGAACTTTGACATCATTCTTCTCGTGGAACAGAGAAACGGAATTACATCTGTTCAGGAGTTTAATAGCTACTAAGCAGAAGTAGAGAAACTCATTAAACAAAATAAAACCCCATAAAGCACTCCCCCATCTTTGGTTTTCTGAAGTATTTGTTTCTTCCCGTGTTTGCCCTGAAGCTTAAAGTCCCCAAAGCTTAAAGTGAAATTGTATATTGGAAAATAAAGTGAAATACATAATAGTATATCCCTGTGTACAGTATATGTACATAAATGTATATTATGTGACAATTTGGAATTAATGAGATGCTTCTCTATTTAAATATACTGTCATGCTTAATTATTTTATTTCTGTGTCTTGTAGGGTCAAAATGTGTTTGGCCTTGATATAATTGAGACCCCTGAAGGAGATAAGTGGCCTCAACTGATTGTTCAGCAGATCCTGGATAGGGAGCAGAAGGATACCTATGTGATGAAAATTAAAGTTGAAGATGGTGGAAGCCCTCCAAGATCTAGCACTGCCATCCTGCAAGTCACAGTGACTGATGTGAATGATAATCGCCCAGTCTTCAAAGAGAATGACATAGAAGTTAGTGTTCCAGAAAATGCTCCGGTGGGCACCTCTGTTTCCCAGCTCCATGCCACTGATGCAGACCTTGGCTCAAATGCACAAATCCACTTCTATTTCAGCAATCAGATCTCCAGTTTGGCCAAGAGGCTGTTTGCCATTGATAATACCACCGGCCTCATCACTATAAGGGAGCCGCTAGACAGGGAAGAATCTCCTGTACATAAATTAACAGTTTTGGCAAGCGATGGCAGTTCAACTCCTTCGAGAGCAACAGTGACTGTTAATGTCACAGATATTAATGATAATGTCCCTTCAATAGACACAAGATACATCATCAATCCAGTGAATGGGACAGTGCTTTTGTCTGAGAAGGCTCCCCTTAATACAAAAATTGCCTTGATAACAGTGATGGACAAGGATGCTGATTTGAATGGAAAAGTTACTTGTTTTACAGATCACGATGTCCCTTTTAGGCTGAAGCCAGTGTTTGATAACCAGTTTCTCCTGGAGACAGCCACATTTCTAGATTATGAAGCCACACGGGAATATGCCATTAAAATAGTGGCTTCAGATTCAGGGAAACCTCCCTTAAACCAGTCTGCAATGCTGCTGATCAAAATTAAAGATGAAAATGACAATGCCCCTGTTTTTACACAGCCTATCATAGGGCTTTCCATCCCTGAAAACAATGCACCTGGTACTCAGCTGACCAAGATAAGTGCTACGGATGCTGACAGTGGGCGCAATGCAGAGATCAGTTATATCCTGGGTTCTGATGCACCCACTATTTTCAACCTTGACCGCCGCACAGGCATTCTGACAGCAGTGAGAAAGCTGGACAGAGAAAAGCAAGACAGGTACTCCTTCACTGTGCTGGCTAGAGATAATGGGATGCCTCCCTTGCAGACCAATGCTACTGTGACAGTGTCAGTCCTGGACCAGAATGATAACAGCCCAGCTTTCACACATAATGAGTATAATTTCTATGTGCCAGAAAACTTACCCATGTATGGGACAGTGGGGCTGATCACAGTTACAGATGCTGACGTGGGAGAGAATGCTGCAGTCACTTTGTCTATATTAAATGGTAGGGATAATTTCATTATAGATCCTCTTACTGGTGTAATAAGGCCTAATATTACCTTTGACAGGGAGCAGCAGGGGTCATATACCTTCCAGGTGAAAGCTGTGGATGGAGGAAGACTGCAGCGGTCCTCAACTGCCAAAGTGACCATCAATGTAGTTGATGTAAATGACAACAGGCCTGTTTTTGTTATTCCTTCATCTAATTACTCCTACGAGTTGGTTCCAACCTCGGCCAGTCCAGGTTCTGTGGTTACTAAAGTCTTTGCAGTTGACAATGACACTGGAATGAATGCAGAGCTTCGCTATAGCATCATAGGTGGCAACTCCCGGGGCTTGTTTACAATTGACCAATTAACAGGCAATATTACTTTGAAAGAGAAGGTAATTACATCAGATCATGGCTTGCACAGGCTGGTGATAAAAGTCAATGACCTAGGACAGCCAGAGTCCCTTTATACCATAGCTCTTGTGCATTTGTTTGTGAATGAGACAGTGACCAACAGTTCCTACGTACAAGAGCTGGTGCGTAGGAATATGGAGACTCCACTTGGCCAGAACATTGGGGATGGTGAGATAACCCCGCAAACCAATGATTATGTCAAGATCATCATTGCCATTATTGCAGGCACTATGACAGTTATTCTGGTAATTTTTGTTACTGCATTAGTACGGTGCCGCCAGACTCCCAGGCACAAGGTTGTCCAAAAAAATAAGCAGAGTGGTGAATGGGTTTCCCCAAACCAAGAGAACAGGCAGATCAAGAAAAAGAAGAAGAAGAAGAAGCGCTCTCCGAAGAGTCTCCTCCTCAACTTTGTGACCATTGAAGAATCTAAGCCTGATGATCCTGGCCATGAACACATAAATGGCACTTTAGACATTCCTGTAGAACTAGAAGAACAGACTATGGGAAAATATAACTGGGCCACCACACCAACCACATTTAAGCCTGACAGCCCGGATTTAGCAAAGCACTACAAGTCTGCTTCTCCACAGCCTACCTTTCAAATTAAACCTGAGACTCCTGTACCCCCCAAGAAGCACCATGTCATTCAGGAACTGCCTCTAGATAACACCTTTGTGGTGGGCTGTGACTCACTTTCCAAGTGCTCCTCAAGCAGCTCGGACCCTTACAGTGTTTCTGAATGCAGCTGTCAAGGAGGCTTCAAGACCCCCGGCCCCATACACACCAGACAGGTAATGGACCTTCTCAGGTGCTTTCTTTCTCCTTCCCCTCTTCCTTTGCCATTCCTATGTCTCTAGTGATAAACGCTGCAAAATGACTTGTTCTGCAAGGATTAGAAGTTGGACAGGGCGAGTATGGTGGAGGCATTGAAAACTAAGCAATTGGAGATTCATCAGAAGATGAGAAGCCAAATCATGTGTGTTGGCTGTGAGGAACCGGAGCGATGCCCGGTGACACCAGTGGATTTGCTGACTGCAGATGGCACTGTGGCACTTCCCGCATCCCCGCGGCACCCAGCGCTGCTCCCCAAGGCAGGAGGGGTTATGGGCATGTCCTCCCCACTATTGTGTGCTCAGGAATTGCAGTAATCTAGGCCAGGTGGAAACCAATAAAGCTTTACAGGATCTGATAAGTGGTTCTTAATATTAATGGAGTCTGGAATCGCAGCCTTCATTTGGGCAGGGCTTTACTTCAAGGTCTCTCAAAAGCAGGCGAGGATTTTCCTCTGAGGGTTTCAGTGCCATTTTCAGCCCAGAAGCACGCTGGGCTGCTTAGCTCTGCTGGAGTGACACAGTCGACAGGCAAAGCTAGGGCGATTTTAGAAACATCAGTATAATTGCTCTCACTTAGTTGCTGCTCTGCCTGATAAAACAGATATTAGCTTCTCACAGATCCAGCACAGCAGAGGAAACGTCTGAAGAACTCTCAGCTTAAAATTAAAAATAAATTGAGAACCAAGGTGTCTTTTATTCTTCAAGACACTGCAAGAAGTCTTTAAGACACAGGAAATTGGCTCTAACGTCTATCTGTATTCTAGACAGTTTCAGTCAGATTAAGGCTTAGCTCTTTGTCTGTTTACTTCTCTTCCTTCACAAATAACACAGTTTTTAGTGAAAATACTTTTCTGGTTAAGGTTTAATTGGTCAAGGAAATAATCATGAAATAAACAAGTATTTCAGGAGAGTTTATTATCTTATTGATAATACATTTTAATACTGTTGCTTGGGAACAAGTCCACAGCGTGACTAAGTCTTAGACTTTTTGCTCCAGCTGAGGTTTTGAATCTTCCTCTGTGGGTTTTGTTTTATTACCACTGTAGCGATAACAAAATGTGCGTGAGAAAAGCTGATCATTCATAGTAGTCCCCGTTGTTTTGAAAATTGCAGGATAGGGTGTTTATTTATTTTATTCCTTTTACCAACGCAGATCTGTGTGGTACTCTGTATCTGCTGTGATTTATAAAACTTCTTTTGCAATGCATCAACAGAAAAATTGAAGAAAGGTAGAAAATATTCTTGTTTCTCAAACCTGACAGCATTGCAGAGGGTATTGTTGTTTGAGATGGGTTTTCTGTTAAAGGTACTTGAACATACTAATTGCAATCATGCATTAGAGAAGCCTCTTGCTAATTTGTTCCCCTGGTTTGAACTCTCAGAGGTGGGAGGGCAATGGTGTCTCCAGAAGTACTGCAGGCCAGATCCAAGTGATTTTTCACCTGAGTGCTGGTATAGTTCCTCTGAGCCAAAAAGTCTCTTCCACTGTCTGCTCAAATAGACTTTGTCACGCAGTGGTGCTGCTAACAAAGAAAGCAACCTCATGGCTCTCTGGGTTGTTGCAAACTACTCAGAAGGGACTTTCAAAGTGGAGTGGGAAGGAATTCTTTTCCATAGAAATTGGTTGGGGAAAAGAGCATTTTCTTTGATCATTCCAATAGACGTCTATGACAGGGATTCCTATCTGCAGAAGTAGAGTAAAACTGATTTTGGATTTTAATACTTATTATGTGATCTTAGCTTATCTTCATACAGCTGTACCTGAACTTATGCTAGCATAATGCACTGAGTGTGTCCCAAAGAGAGTAATGTTACTGTTGGTGTTGATATTGTTAAAGTATCCTTCTTTCTGGTGTATCTTTCCTGTATGGAAGCACGTTGTGGAAGAAAGTGTTAACTACTGACTACTAATTTACAATCTATTTACCTTTCAGCACATGAATTCACATTTTTATTATGTAGTAAGATATAAGTAATATAAGTAATTTCATGGATGCATTGATTTGCTCAAATCGGACAAGGAAGGCCATTAGAGTTAAACCCTTTGTGTTGGGCCATGGTCACAAAGGCACAGTTGTAGTTCATGATGCATTAAAAACAAGCAAAGTATTTCCTAAACACAGATAAGCCTCTGCCACAGTGGTTTTCAGCAGTCGTCCTGTCCCGCCATCCTCCAGCCTCGGAGATGGACAGGATGTTTGTGGTTAATGATGCATTTGTGTCCTGCACTCACTGAATTTTCAAGTAACTGTAAGGCAGCCTGGAAGACTGAAGGATAATAAGTCCAGCTGAGAGGGAACATGTGCTAGTTTGAAATGAAAAATGTCTACTGTGAGGGGAAAATATTTTACTTTACCACCACCAATTACTGTAATACATCCCTTTTACTAGCCAAAAGCTCTCTGAAGGAGACTAAAGAAGATTACAGTCACTCAAGATTTCTCCTCAGTTTCTGTGGGTGCTGATAGTAGCAGGCTGCACATCTCCCCTGTTCTTACTTTTCTCTGTGTAGGACTTCCTACTTAGGTATCTGAAATAATACTGGCCTAAAGCTGGAAATCTGTGTTTTCTTTTGAAGCTCTGAATTCTCCGTGTGTCTGAATGGTATTGATTCAGGTCTTATAAGAAAGGAAGTTACGTATTTGCTTTGCTCCTGAATTTGTCACAGTGATGTATAAACTGACAGAAAGTCATTAGAACAGTTGCTCTCAAAAAGCAGGCAAGAGAGATGGAAAAGTTTTCTTGTTAAATCCCAAAGTATCTCTAATGGCCATGTGGGGAAATAAATACAACAGTGCAACAGCTGAAATGTTTTGGAGAAAGAATCAGAGACTTATGAGGCAGCTAAGGACATACAGAATAATGAACTACCCAGATTGAAGAGGGAAGAGGATGATTGGTCTTCATAGCCCCTAAGATAAAGATCATGTTTCTGTTAAACTTGAGAAAGGACAAAGGAGAGGAAGTGTAATATTATTCTGAAGTAACACAGTATTAATTAACAATTACTAGTGACAGTAGAACTTCAGAATGGCACCTGTATTCCTTTGGGATACAGGAGAGAGAATTCTTAGAAAGAAGCTGTACTGAGAAATTGTGGAGAGGCTTCTTAGTCACGTTAAGCTTTTCCAGAGTGGGATATCTGAAGGCTCATAAAATCAAACTGACTTTATGCATTGCCTGATTTTCCTGTTTTGTTAGTCATGAGCCTCACAGAAAGATGCATTTCTTTGGCAGAAAAACATACAGCACCTTTAAAGTTTATTTGTCTGCAAGCTTTGTCAAAGCTCAATTGCCTTTGACATTTACCTTAGGAGAGCAAGCTGTTTGAAGTATTTCACAGTGACACAAACCTTCTAATTGTTTTTGCATTTGCATTGGAATGATGCAAAGAAAAGGCAAGGATGTTCCAGCCTGGTGTTTCTGTAGTATGCTACACAATTTAAAAAATTGAAATCTTTGCTCAAGTACTTTAAACAACACTCAGACAATCCAGATCCCTGTTCGTGTGTCAACCTGTCTTGAGAACAGGCACAATTGTAGAGCTCAGTGTTATCTCTGTCAGCTTGGTTCAAAGCAAATACTGCCACAGAGGTTCATTAGAAATTCCCATACATTCTCCTCCTTCTTGACCCTTAATTAGTTCTGTTTGAGACATTGTTTTCATGTGAAAATGGTGTAATTCTTACTGAAAGAGCAGCAGAAATCTATGAAAGTAGCAGTCAGGAGAAGTCAGGAACAGCATGGGACTCAAGGTGAATCTGATGACCTTCTGTGTTGTAGTTTTAAACTCTGTCTTAAGAACAAATTTTTTTCTTACTCTGTGTTACTGAGAAAGTGTGAATGTTCATGAAAGCAGCACCTCTTCCACCAACATTGCTGAGAGGTGCAGTCATGCTCTGAATCTGCGATGACATGCTGTTTGGTGCTTCTCCCTGCTTCACAGCAGACTGTGCTAATTTAGCTCCCTTGGTAGTAGTGCACCGTCTTTGAGTAGCTGCGGAGGGAGTGAGCAGGCAGAGATCAATTATTCCTGTATTTATCAGTGCACAAATCTGCATTAGTTGATTTTAGGTACTAGGATTGTGTCATCTGCAAACATATCCATAATTATGAGTAGAAATTTCAGGTGAGGCACTGATCTCTGTTGAACTCATTTGTTAGAAACTGATTGGAGACAGGCGTCACAGTCCTCGCAGAAATCTGAATGGGAAGTAGAACATCATTGAAACTGCAGTGTGCTTTGGGGCCCTATGGTCTCCGTTCTATGATTCTATTAGAAACTACTTAGACATCCTTTACAGTTAGAGAGTATTTGGTTGTCTGGTTTGAAATATGGCAAAATGTCGTTAGGGCTTCCCACTCACTATGAGAACAATGTGCTTAGGGTGGGAATTGAATGAATACTACACTGCTCCTGAAACTAATAGCTCTGAAAACTCACCCGTTATGGAAATCTGTAGCTTCAGGATTTGTTGTTTTGTTTAATATCAATAAGACTAGTGGGTTTCATCTAGGAGGCTGTAATCATCCGGAGGCAGAGCTGGTGTTTCTGGACTGTAAAAGGATATAGAGATAACACTGGGACTTGGCATTAGCAGACACAGAGTAAATTACACTCGGAGAACGTTTTCTTCTAAATATCAGCTAAACAGCTGTTGATAACCCCACCTAAAAGCCATCTCAAAGTTGATCACCATGATTCTAAATATTTTTGTTATTTTTCTCTTAATTTTTGGTTGGTAGTTTTGCTGGCAGTTCTGACATACATGTCGGAAAAAACCCCCATGAAATTTGCATTTGGAGAGAAAATTTTGAACTGAAGGATATGTGAAAGGCTGAGTCAGAAGTTAGTGAGGAGTTACTTCAAGGTTCAGTACGACTGAAGTAAAGCTGGTCACTAAAATGCTTTTCCTCTGGAACACTTTGAAGAAAAGCTTGTTCAGAATTGTTTTTAAAATGTTGATATTTCACTGGAAAAGCATGGAGAACGATAACTGAAAGGTGCCCCCATGCCTCACAGTAGAAGACAAAAACAGAACACAAGTGGGTAGAACAGAAAAAAGAAATTCCTTTTCTTTGTTTGAGCAGAAAAGGAAAGATTTAGAGTATGACACTTAAGGAAAAACTAATTTGTAGAAAGCAAGGGCTTTTTTTTTTTTACTTCTTAAGAACTCATTGACTGCCCGTATACTGAAGTTGGTAGATGAAGTAGCGTTAAGAACTGGATGATTTTAGGCAAGTTAGAGCGACGCGCAGCTCTCTATCTCCCCAACAGCACCCTGACTTGGGGAAGTATCAGCATAAATTTGCCTAAAATTTAAGTGCCTTTCGCCTTCATTTTTCAGTGGGATAATAGAAAAGTTTAGTCTTCTCTTCCCCTTGACCCAGCTATATTTTTCAGAGTGATGTGTAGGTATAAACCATCGCCAACAATGAAATCTGATTTAGCTAAGTTTTAGTTTTCACACTTATTTTCTTTTCGTATTTTCTCCAAGAAAATATTGCATTCAACAATCTACGGCTGATAGCAATTTCCAGTCCAGTCGGTAATGACTTGGTGACTCTGGTATTGATAATCCTTCCTTTCCTGGAGATAATTGATACAAATGGCTTAATATCTGTGAGTTTCTAGGACTCCTAACTCTGTTGATGATAAATACAGATTAAAAATGCAAAATTACTCTTCAAATGAAAGTAGTTGCTGCTTTTAGGAATGGTGCTCATGAATAAAGTCTGCTAAAACCCTGTAGGTCATGTTCGAGGTAGTATGGTAGTCACCTGATAGCTATGAGATCTTGCAACAGTATTTGGGGTTTTGAGCCAATAAAGCAAAAAAAAAGTTAGAAAACCTAGAATAATGTATGTTGAAGCCATTTCTGTGGCTCTGTGTGTTTCAGCATTTTTCTCTGTGTGAATAGATGTGTGCAGGTCTGTGCTTGTGTTCAGAAACCTGAGAACACACACACACACACGCATCAAAACGGGTTGGTTACTTAGAACCGCAATTGTTCGTTACTGCTCAGACCATACAGTGATTGACATGGTAGAAGTTTGGAAACAAACTTTACAATATATGGGGAAAATGATGCAGGAAAGGGCTTTTCTCATGCTGTTTCTCTGTTTGCCAGCTCTGAACGTCATCGCATCTGATGTTATATACTGAAGTCGTACGTGTACTCAATGATGTTAAGCCAGCAAACATGAAAACAAGGAAATAGCACGAGAAAGCCCTTTGTCCTGTCTCTGATTGCCGAAGAAATTTATCGTCTGATCTCCAGAGGGGTTTGGAAGTGACGATGAACTGTTCAGCTGCCCTACTGAAAGGTATCAAGGGCAAGAATTTTTTAAAAAGAAAAGACAAAGAAATTTTAGTACATTGTGCTATAGTGTTCTACAACGTAGTTTTGCTAAGAAAAAAGTAATGTGATCCATCCTTCTTCACAGTTGGTGATTATGGTAAATCTATTTTGCTTGTAATCATCTCCTTGTCCCAGATTTTTTTTCCTTATTTATTTTAGTTAAAACAATTAGGAATTTTGTTTCTATAAATACATGAAAAGGGAGCAATAAATTTTATTCACACAGTAAAAAGAGAATGTAAAGTTCTTTATACTCCCTGCATTTAAGAGAAAAACAAATGAATTGTTGTCATGTATAGCACCATTATACATGTTAAGAATTAATTGTTATTTATTCCATAATATTTTTATGATGCTATTACTGCTATGGATCATAAATAGAATTGATCAGATCACTGCTTTCTCATTTTATAGGCACAATAGTCGTAGTGAAAAATGAGTACTTCCTGCTTTGTTATCCACAACATTTTGTAATAAATGATCGCATTTAAAGAACTGGAAAGTATTCACTTAACTTCGAAAAGTAAAATTTAATTTGGATTGTGCTTGCTGAGGTCTAGATAATGTCTATGTAACAAGTGCCATACCTTTAACACTTGGAAGTACTTTTACTGAAACGAAAACCAAAATCATAAATCCAGTGGTTTGTGATTTTTAACTCTTAGCCAGCATATGGAGGAGAAAATGGCCTACTATTGGGGTTTTTACCAAATTATTTATCTATGTAGTTTTTTTTATTTGAATTTTTTACATTATAATTTGTGTTTTAGCACGGCTCACTTTAAAAAAAAATATTGAATGTCACAGCTTTGTTTGCAGGTTGGTTGCAAGTTCTTGTGTATTGCCTCACATTGTAGGGAGTAAAGCTTGATATGTATCATCTGTTCATATGCAATGCAAAATCTATTAGGAAGCAAAGGAGTATAAAGAACCCTGTTTTCTGCACTTATATCAAGACATGTAATATTAGTTTGCTAGAGTAAAATGAAATACAGGCACTGTTGTTAACTGGGATGTATACAGTATCTATAACTTTATTTTAAAGAAAAAGTTAATGATTCATAAATTAGAGTACAACATGGAATTCTTACACATTACTGTATGTTTGATGTAAAGATATTTATAGGCTTGTACTTAATAATCACATTGCCTCAGTTCTTGGACTGCAGAATATCTACCATGACTGTTGCCTATAGTTTCCTTCACATTTGCTATCTGGCTCTTTTAAAAATGTGTATTTGGCTATTTGATCTGTAAAATAAATTCTATTAATAATGAAGTACGTATTGTAATTTAGCATATTGTATTGCATAATTATAGCTATGACTGTTACAGAAAATTTTTCATTCCTGGTAATGAAATCATTTTATTGGGAAGAAGTTTCTGTGTCTGTAAGACAACTTTTTGCTGTTCCTATTTCTCACAACCTTGCAGCATTTATGCTTCAAGCTAAAAAACCCAACACTTTCGGTGGTTAGACATATACTAATGATATTTATTGACTTAAAGCTACAATTCAGCCAGTTGCTTTGGGTTGAGTGTTCATTCCTAACATAGTAGGAAATTCATTCAAGATGTTTGGTTTAGTGTAACAAGATGGTCTTGCCTATTGCAGCTACAATTGTTTGCTTAGGTGCTTCCTAGGTGGATGATGAGAGGCATTCAGAGATGCTTATTTAGGGAACTCTTTGGATGAGTAGAGTTGTTTGTCAGGAAGGTAGTAGGAGTTCACAGTTTGGTTTTCTTCTGAGGAATTTCTGGATAGTTTAGCTGCTTACATCAAAACTATTTTTTTTCTTAATTTTATTTAAGGGATACTATGTTGAGATACTGGACTAAGTTAATCTAATTTAGTCATCTCAAGTGAACATATAATTGCAGTCAGTATTCTCTGGCAGTGAAAAGGCATAGACATATTCATTAGCAGGTTAATTTGATTTTAGGACCACATGCCCTTTAGAAGTGCCTACTTTCTTATACTGAGTATGAAGAGAACCTTTGATAAGTACTTTTAATTGAAATGTGCCAGTCTGGTGCTCTGCCAGTCTCTCTACAGAGAGAAATATTTTTCATGAGGTTCCTAGTTCTTTTGCTTCTAACCTAGGTCTGTCCTTTTCCTACTGTTTCACTAGTCATCACATTGTAGTCTATCAAAACACAATTCTAAAAGAATCGAAGATGATAGTGAACTATTAAGAAGTTACATGTATGAAATAAAATTATGTCAAGTGGTTGGATTTTTGGGCCAGATCAGTAATCTCTCTCCTAGTTCTCTCATGATTCAGCACAGCCAAATACAAAAACCCTCTGAATGCACTAAGGGAAAAGCCAGCAACGTTTGAAGTGGCTCTGTTTCTTCTGTTCTGATTTTTGTTTTCTTAAAGTATCACTTTTGAAAAGGTGTTTCTCTCAAGGACTGGTGTGAGACTTGTTCAGGGAGATTATTTCCTCCTGGTGGTTCAGGGACTTCACGTGTCCTGACCAAATCTGTACGTGGGCAGGCATAATTTCCTACACTTTCAACGATTTGGAGGCTGGTCAAAACCATGTGTATTTAGTTTTGCGTTTTGTTTTGATTTTTCTTTTTAAACGAGTCAAAGCTAAGTATAAGTGTGTCAAAATCAACTCTGTCCTTGGATGTTTTCACCAACAGAAATACTGTTTTCTGTGTGCATAGAAATCAGAGTAAATTAAGAGAAAAAAACCACTGAGTTGACCAAATGCTGCATTTCAAACTGAAAGCTCATGGTACTTTCTGTGGAATATAAGTTACTCTTTCTGGGATTTTTTTACTCTGCTTCAGATGCAATTATTATTACTCACTAGCATCTCAGAATACGTCTCAAGAGATTAACCCTTTTATTTGGTGCACATGCCCACTCCTGTCACCAGTGCAGACAGGTCTGTCTGTGGCTATAGCTGAAGTCCTAGAGCCTGGCTTTGGTTGTTTACAGTGCTGCGTGTGGCTCGGCAAAAGGAGTAGCTCGTTATTGGTTGCCAATTTCACAAAGTAAATTAATTGCATTGCTGCTTTTAGCCCTAGAACGCCAGCAGCCAGAGATGGCTCTCACATTTGCTGTTCTCCATCCATACTGTTAATGCCTGGATTTCATATGGGCATGTCTCTACCAAAGCTCAGTGCCACTTGGTGCTACTCGGGTCTCAAACATGTCCTGATCGAAAGTGAGTCACTCCAACGAAAAGCTGTGGCACACAATCTGCAGTTTGAATGAAAGCTGCCTATCATATCAGAAAACAGATTGGACTTTGCAGGATTTAAATCCCTCTGACTTAATGGAGTGGAGGACTGCTGGAGGGCAGACGGACGCTGTCAGTAACAAAACTGGTTTTATGATGTAAATGGAATTATTTTTTTAACATAAATTGTAATGCTGTGGGGTTTTTTTGTTACACATTTTTAGTGATTTCCCATTTTACCATAAAACATAAATTTATGGTCTCTGGTCTGAAGTATTATTTGTAAAATCTTTGAAACAAATATTCTTTAATATATATTTTTGCTTTCATATTGGATTACTGAGCACTGTTCCTTTTATGTCTTATTTATCTATTTCTAAAATAAATTTTGTTTGAAGACTCTATTTCTGTACCTTCTGGAGAAGCACTGTTTTTCAGCACACCTCTGGTCTGTTTGCTTAATGCATGCACACCATCAAATCTCAACATTACAGGTAGTTTTTACACAGATTAGGAACTGCAAGTGTTAAAATAACGTTATCACACGTAATGTACCATCACGCTTACTAGTAATCTATCTAAAGTTATCTTTCTTAGATGCTTCTTTCAAAACCTCGTGCTCCTCAGTAGTATACTTGTCTACATTTTCTTCGCAGAAATTGTTTTAAGTGGAAATCCCAAAGGTTGCACATCTTCTGACAGTGTTTACGTGTATGTGTGAGGGTTTATACAGTGTTTGGAGCTGGAAAGAGGTAATGCTTGTATCTCTAGACCTGCGAATGCATTTTGTATATGTGTATATGTGAGGAAAAAACATGAGGGCGTAAATGCACATTCACCACGTACACAATTAGCAGAATTTGTGGGCAGTGTGTGTTCCATAGGATACAGCTGTAGGTATGTATGTGCCTACCCAATAGATCTCACTATGACACATAGCCAAGCATTAAGTTTGTCACTTTACCACACTGTTTTGAGATTTGGAAAGGTCGATCTTCCCTTCCAAGAACGTACTGGGTTCTCCCTGTATTAGAAAGTGACTCTTGATAACTTGGCACTTAGCGTGAAAGTACAGTTTTGAATAGTAGTTCTTTCACTATTTTACTCATCCCAATATGGTCTCCTGCTATTCTAAAATGGGGTTTGTTTTCTATTTTGTAGACTGTATTGACTGGCCACTGAAAGTGTCATGATAGTAACATTTCAGTGTTTCTTCCAAATTGTGATCCTCTGCTTATTTCATAAATAGACACATGTAAATCAAATCCAAGTATTTAAATTCTTATGGATGGATGTTAAGTAAGTGTGCTGTCAGGAATTTTTCAGGGCTACTACTGACTTTTCACAAAGGAACTATTAATATCTATTTAGTATGGTTTTTGTTTCTATGAAAGGTGTTCATGAAAGCTCCAGTAATTTATTTCCAATAAAACCTGAATGATGATAATGTCAGACATGAGGTTTGGTTTCCCATCACTGAATTGCAACTAAGAATTATGAGCTGAATTTCAGTCTGTTTTCTCAGCACCATTTTCATCCTTTCTCTGTTAAGAGATGTCTATGGCTGTCAAAGTTGCAAGAGTCTGCATAGACAAGGCCATGTGCAGAACCTAGGTGGGATTAGGGTAGAAAGGGATGAGAGAAAATGATGATGTTGTTAGCAAATAATTGTATTGAGGTGTCCCTTCCAGTCCGTAATGATTCTATGATTCTATGATAAGACATCTCTGTGCCACATCAGAGACATTGCAGATGTAGTTTGGAGTCACATTCTGAAATATCCTAACATAAGTTTCCTAACTGAATTTGCATGGATTTGTTATTATGGATAAAAGTAGCAGAATATTACCTGCTAACTTTGAGGGAAAACCTTTGGTTATGTGTTCGCAGCCGAGCTGCAAAGCTGGTTCCTCTCAGGTTTGTCATGATGGTCAGGTAAGATGTCTGCATTGCGCTGAAGACTGTTTTTTCTTGATTATCCGAAATTCTGCTTCCCTCTCTTTGATAACTACTGCAAGTGAATGTAAAAAGAAAACACAGCTTTTGCATGAAAAGTTTGCTGTTTTGAGTTGATAAAACCGTTCTTAATGTTGGTGCAAAAAGTTAATGGCATGATTTGCCTTTTTTCCTGAGGTAAAATTACAGTTCTTGTGTAACACTGAACTGCCCTCTGGCTGCCTTGCATTTTATTTCTTGAACTACATGTACTTGCAAGTATCCAGATAGTATAATTACCTAAATATAGAAGTATAGGTATTTAGAACTATACACTACAAAGGCATAGGCCCTTCCTGCCTTCTCCCGTTTTAAAAAGAATATGGTGTTGGAGGAGTTAACTCGCAAACCAGCCGGTCAAACTGAAGCTTGGGAGGTGTGTTTCTGTTTTGAATAGGTATATTTGTAAACAAAACTTCAAGAGGGGAAGAAAACATTGGATTATGTTCTCTAGCTTAGCAGAGAGGAGGCAGTAACTTCTGCAGCCTGCTGAGATTTTGATTGCTATTGATTTCAAAGTTAGGAGCCAAAACCACTACAATTTGTAGCAGAAATGCTTCTCCCAGCTTCTGCTAAACTCAGAACTCAGTGAGAACTGCAGCTAAGAGCTGCTGCCACTTGCAAAGGCATGTCTGATAGTGCTATTAGCTGCAGTGATCAGCATTGTTGTATTCACTGTTCTGCAGTCCACGCTGAGTCAGCTTGATCTATAATGCTTTTTAGAATGGAGTGGGAACAATGGGTTTACCGAAAATCCTACAAGAAAATCCTTTCTTTCCCCCCTCAAAATCACAGTAAGCTACTCTTCCAGATACGGATAGCTAATGCTTTTCAGAAGAATGTCCCATTAGACACGTTGAAGTAACATAGTGGCTTCTCTGTGGATACAGAGAAAGGAGGTGTTTTTCTAATACTTTTCAAATTGTCCTTTCTCTGTATGTATTCTCAGATGCTTCTTGGTGTTGAGTCACATGACATCTTTGAAAGGCCCAAAGTAGATTGTAATTTTAGTCTAGCAGAAAGACTGAATAAGCCCTGTGAATAAACAGGCTGGTGTTTATTTACATATGGGGCCACCATCAAACCTGTTAGTCTGGAAAACATTTGGCTTGAGGACCCCCTCACACTTACTAATACAAAGACAAGAACTTCTAAGTGTGTGATGAATACATTTTAAGAGAGTAGTAAGATTCTTTGGCTGTTGTACTGCCAAAGTGTGAAGTGATACCTGATGAGTGATCTGTTCTGATTCAGTTCCCTTTCTCCAGTGCAGTATATCGTAGGACCACTTCTGTGTACTGTTCCTTCATCCAGCTTCGTAAGTCAACGTTCTTCAGACCCATCATATCCAGTTCAACAGCTACCACCTTTATTCTTTCCTAGTTTAAAAGAACACTTCCATAAATTCTTGTTTTCTGGCCTCTAATAGATGGTTTACGCTTTTCTTATTACAGAAACAGAACTATTTTATACATGTAATATACTCCTGAGAGTTTTTTTGTGTCACACTCCAGGTTTATGTAAATTCTTGCACTTGGAATTGTGTCATCTTGATGTCTGGCAATAGCAGTGCAGTAATAACCCCAGGAATTAATCGCAGATTCACAAATCCTGCTGGCTGGCTCAGTTGGTGGAACATGTGACTCTGAATCCCAGGGTTATGGGTTTGAGTCCCATGTAGGACAGTCTGGGCACACGAGGTGCTGTAGGCTTACCCTGCGCCAGCACTGGGGTTGGACTTAGATGATCTTTTGAGGTCCCTTCCAACCTGTAACATTCTGTGATGATCTGTGAAATCCCTACTGACAGTATATTGTAACCCCTTAGGATACGTTGATGTGTCACAGAATATACGTCTCTGTGTTGTATCGGTGTTCTAAAGATTTCAGATTCTTGGATACTAGAATCAGAGAATAATTCAAGCTCAGAGGGAGCTGCCGAAGCCACCTAGTCCAACCATAGCGCTCAAAACTAATTCAGATCAAGTTTACTGTGGACCTTGATCTGAGTATCCGTAAAGAAGGAGATTCCAAAACCTTTCTGAAACACTAGTTCCTGTTTGATTGTCTCACAGTAAAAAGCTTTTCCTTGTCTTAATTGGAATTTCCCTGGCTGTGTTTTAATTTCTGATGGGGAGTGTTTATACTTTATAGATTGATATGAAGTGCTTGAGCATCACTGAAACCTTTTCTGGGGCCTTGGAGAAAATTGAGCAAAGTCTGTTTGGAACAGACGTCATTAAAGTGGATCAGGGTAATTAATTTTCTTTCAGTCGTATCTCTCTGTTTGTTCGACAGAAGTGTGCATTGTATCCCAGAGAGAATATAGACACTCGGTCGTGCTGAGAACAACTGTGTTGTGAGTTGTCAAACAAGAAGCTGGATTCCCAGTTGAGAAGGTCCTGAAGGGATACGGTGAACATTTCCAGGGAGCTCTAGTGAAGCCCTCCTGTGTTCAGGGGCTTCTCCTTTCTCCATGTCTTCCTTCCTGTCTTGAAAATAGCTTCTTTTTGATTGAGAAAATGGAATTACTTTAATGTGAGGAGGCTGCAGGATGAGTTATTTCCTCACTCATACTCTCATTTTTTGTCTGTCTCATATTTTTCAGTCATCATGTCTTTTGCACTCTTCCCATTTTCATACCTGCATGATGGTATTGCATCTCACACTCTGGTGTTGCTCCATGCTGTTGCTAATACAGAAGATGTGAATATTCACAAGTAAATTCTAGGCTAAAAATCAAACTGAAAATGCTTAAAATCAAACATATTTGGGAGAGTTTGACTCTGCCATGACAGTACTTTCAAGAAAACACCTTTCCTATTCCGTCTGTTTCTGGGATCCTCTGAGAGTTCTCTGGGATCTTCTCAGAATTCTCTGAGATTACAGCATTCCTGTGACAGTGCAAATGTCTAATATTTCTGGGTTGCCAAGCTTATGTTGGGGTCTCAGTGGAAACCAGAAGCTTAATTGTTTTCATGGATCAACTGCTCGTATGTGTAAATTCCAAACAAATTCCATTTACTTATGGATGCAAATATTTAAAATGCATGCATTTTCTGGGTAGACCCCAGAAGAACACCGTTTTTTGCTCACTTGTATGGCTCACCAACCTTTTATTAATAATATATTGTGAGCTTTCATTTGGATTCCATCTAGTTCTACCAGCAAAAACCCTGATAAGTTGACAGAGTCATGATTGTTTCACTCACAAAGTAATGAAGGAATCAAACCTTCTCAGGAACTTATCACAAAGGTTGGGTATTAAAGGCAGATCAAAATGACAAAGTAATTCTGTCAACAGCAATTAAAAAAAGAAAAGGTAATTGGGAGGAAAAATAGTCTTTTGACGTTTTCTGTGTACAAGCTATACAATGGTGCAATTATCTGTTCACTTTCAGCTCCCAAGCATGATTTATTAGTTACAGCATTTTGGCTTTGAAACCCTGAACATGGATAAGACAGCACGTGCTCAGTTGTATAAGGGTTCCAACATCTGTCCTGGCAATCCTCTTACAGAAAGTCTTTTTGGAATTAGGAAATGGAAATATGAGTTCTGAAATGGATATGAAAGAAGCACAGTAAATGGGGTGGGGGTGGAGGGATTGGAAGAGAATATTTCATTATTTCATTGCCCCTTTTTAACACATTAACTGCTTGAACTATTTGTTTTTATGATTCCAGATGGTAGCAAGATGCATACAAATGAATAAAATGAAATAGAACAAATCAAATGCTTGGCTGCTGTTCAAGAGCAGCTAAGGCTAAGCTTTATTAAATTCACATGAGGATATGATAACTGTGGAATTTCACAGAATGGACTGCAGTAATCTTACTCATGAAGAACATCAGTCTTTTTGTGATAGGTAGGAGAGTCCAGAATTTTATCATGGCAAAAATAAAGCCCCTTTGGAACTTTATTTTCTGACAGAATTCACTGCTTGTAAAGAAACCTGTACCACAGACAGAATCAACGTGCACGATCCATTTTTACACATCCGAAGTTTTGAGGGTTTGTTCTTTTGCAGCAGCAAGGCAGAGAGTACTTCAAAGAACATTAGTACATTCTGTGCTGAAACTCTTCCCTGTCTCATATGAAGTCCCTTTAGGGATAAGCCCATTTATATTTAAAAAGAGGGGAAAGGTATTATATTTAAAAATTATGTTAGACCTTTAAAATATGTATTAAAATACAAAAAACAAAAAAGCTGACTAAACCAAATACTTTAATGATTTTTTTTCACAAGAACATAATTTACATTTATTGACGCCCATTTTTGTGACTCTTTTGTGAATTTTTTAGGCTTCTGCAGTTTGGTGACTGACTCTGACTCAGGGCTTTTTCAGACTATCTCTTCTCTCACTTAATGAAATTAGCTTTAAGCAAAAATAATGGGACACAGTGTGCAGGGAGAATCACTCCTAGTGGCATGATGTCCAGTGGACAGTGACCATCTATTACATCTATGTAAGTTTATGGGGTTTACTGAACTGTGTAAAGTTTAAAGGAGTTCATTAACAGGTGACATAATGTATCAAGTCTTACAGATCCTGTTGTTTCCAGGTAACTGATGGCTCATGTTAAGTACACCCTTCTCAGTGGAGTTACTACACAAATCAAGAGGTGTAATGAAGTTCCTCATAAGGAAAGCTTCCCAAACATGGGAAAAGGCACAGTTCTTGTTTGCAAATACGTCTTGATAAAAAGTCCTGTTGGAAAGGTCAGGATGATCTCGAAGCACTGAGATGGCCTTAGATGATAACTCTGATATGATAATTTGAATAACTGCAAATGTAAATCTCCTTTTTAATGCTTGAGGGTTTCCCCCAAACACAGAATATGTTATGCAGTAGCCTATAGTGTATCTTTTTTCTTTTTCTCCAGACACTATACGTTTTATTTTTTTTTCCCCAGCTGCAGGCTATGATTCAGCGCAGTGGTTTGAAATGATTCCATGCTGGGTACAAGACTAATGCAACTATATTGACATTATTGGTAGCAGGCTCTTGCACCCTGTTCTGTGACATATAAGATTTCCAGAGGAGAAAAAGTGTTGAATGTGCATGGGAAATTTTTATATGAACTGATGAGTCATAATTTCCAAAGGTTAGGTGTGACTGGAGTAGCCATTGCATGAAAATGCAATTAAAACCAGTAGATTAAAACCCTTGTTGGTTTGGGTAATGTCAAGCACCTGCCATTAAAGGCATCTGAAAATTAAAGGAAGGACAAGATCTGACTGCTTGATAAAGTGAAGGTATTCCTTGAAGCCAAAAATGACAGAAGTTACTTGAAGGCTACCTACAGGTAATTCTGAAAGGAATAGTCTAACACTCTGTATAAATATAATGGACAGAGAAACTCTGACATATAACAGAAAGATAACATTTTCTCCTTGTGAAACCAGACCAAATAAAAACTCCCAGATTTAATCAGAAATTTTTTTTTCCCTGTGTCAATCAAACTTTTCCTATTGATAATCTGAACGAAACAGAGTTGAGAACACAAAGTCTGCTTTTGTATTATTAAGAGGAAAAGATTCTGTCAGGGTCTGATAACATTTGAGATGCAGAGGTTGTTAGCAGAACGTGATGAATATCAAATATATCTGCGGAAAAAGGACTTTTTATCGAGATAAAGTCCTGATGAAAAATACCACTCACTCTTTATTTTCCAACAGGCATGTTTGAAGACTGCAAGTCAAGAATGTATATCCATGTTTAATGGAGATCCTTAGTTTAGTACACTGTGTGCTGAAATGTGAACCTTGAATTCAGTTGCATCTCATCTGATAAAAAAAGAATTTAAAAACTAGACTCAGTTCTTTCATATTCAAATACAGATGATTCTGTTAATCAGAATTTACCAATGGCTATCACAGTCTTCTAAGTAAATCTATCCTGTTATTCTAAAGGAGTTGTTGTAGTCTTTGGACTGTTTTCAACAGAACTTTGTGACTTATTTCCAGAGGAAAAAGTATCTGAGCAATGGCTTTAAATTTATGCACCTCTCAAATACTAGGTGATGTGCGTGAAGAAATCCCAGTGAACCAAAGCTGCCATACACTCACTTCATATACAAGTTCATGACCAGTATTATTTTTTTAAGAGAGAAGAGGGCTATTTGTCTGTTGTTAATTGTTTAGTTGATTTCTGCCAGTACAACACATCTGATCCTGACTTAGGTTTCAAGACAGAGAGCGTGGAGATGGAATGATGTTCCACTACTGCTCAAAACCATGTTGTGTGATGGGAATTTACAAGTGAAGGTACTGTAATTTTCCCCAGGGACTGTGGATGATTGTGTTATGCTGTTCCTTTCTATGACTTGTGAGTGGTTGTATGGATTTGTATGGATTTTCTTTTTCCGTAATTGTTTTTTCCTTAGCCACACTGTGGCTGAAGCTTGGAAGAAAAAGAAAAAAGAGGTCAGAAAAGCTTAACAGCAATTTTGTTTCTGAAAGGGAGAGACTGGTTGATCCAACTTAAATGGTTACAGATGGATCAGCTGGTATCCACGGAGGTTACTACAGAGACAAACACACACTAAAACCTCAGGTCAGCGCTATACCAGCTGTGACCAGAAAATGCTGAGAGATGGACGGGCATGCAACACCCTTTCTTTGTGAAGTAAACAGCAAAGTGAATTTCCTAGGCCTGCTGTTTGGGGCAGTGTTCAGGCTTATTGAGATTTTCTTTACGGAAGACAGAATTCTAATGCACAACCACATGGGTTATACACCATGGTGTTTGTGTAAGTCCACGGACCGTGTTCAGGTGTAGGCATGGTTTCACTGAGACCAGGTTCATGCGGAATCCTTCAGACTGGTACAAGTTTAGTAGGAGAAACACTGAAAAGTCATGAAGTGCTGTTTCTCTTTTGCAGATTGGGAATGGATGGGCTGACATGCTGGGTCAGTAAGAATGTTTACTCAGGCCTAGATACTCAGCTGTCAGTGGGCTAAACCACAAACTTGGGGAAGGTGAATAAGCAAAGCACATACAGCATTATCATTCACTTCATACGATGTAATGCTTGATGTTGAAGACATCAGAATCTCAGTGATTTAGTCCAAGTGATAATTTCTATTCTGAATGACTATAAAATAGTGGAAGTAGGTTTTTTATGAAGGATTTAAGTTGGAATTAATTTCTTCTGTAGGAGTTGAAGGAAGAGAGACACATCTAGAGAATCATCTGCTCTGGTTGTCTTAGATTATGTAGCGTAAGCTGGACTGGGTCACTCTCCATACCTACCTTCCCTTTATGTACTGTAGGAGAAGACTGTATGATCACTTGGCTAAAGCTAATCAAGATTATTTCTGAAATATAATACAAATGAGTTGTGTAGAGTGGTCAAGTATTGAAACAGACTGCCTAGGGAAGTGGTGGAATTACCATCCCCAGAGGTGTAGATCTGTAGATCTGGCACTTGGAAATGTGTTTTAGTGGGCTTGGTGGCATTGACAGTTGGACTTGATCGTGAAGAACTTTTCCAACTTTAATGATTCTATGACTCTATGAGAATTTTACAAAGTGGAGCCAACAAAGCTGACACATTTTGAAGATGTGACCTTCAATAATACTTCTTTCGATAGCGTCTAGCTTTCAGAGGAAATGCCATTCACTCGGAATTCTGACAGTTGTCAGGATTGAGCTCAGTCACTGAAGCATCAGTCTGTTTAGTAGGTTTCTTTGGCAACAAGATAAAGTTTGTATCATGTTGTAAAGGGTGTCTTCTTGATCTGAATTCCTATGCTGCTATTTGATAACTTGCAGCAAAACGTTTTGGGAAGAAGCAGTCCACTGGGGAATTTGTTTTCAGAAAACATGAGATATTTTGCAATGTAATTCAAAAAAAACATTGAACTAATGGTTTTACAGAATTTATGTTCCTTTTGGACTGCTTTTGGTAAGACTGGACTGAAAGTGATAATTTGTCAATTTAATAATAATTCTGAGATGGAGAAGATTGTGTTTGGTTGCCTATTTTCTCTTCCTAGAAACTTTCAGAAAGCTGAACAGCAGTTACATCTTTATGCAGAAGCGTAGGAGCAGCAGTTGGAAGTAGAGTGATAGGAAGATGGGAAATGGACATCTTGAGGGGGAGGATTTTATCCATATTAAATCTCGAAACTCCTAAAATGTCACAGAAATTTTTGCAGCAAAAGAGACTCATTGGTTTGTGTAGCTTTTGGTAAAGTCCAGGAGTTTTGGTGTGTGTTAAAGCAGTTTTTACTTTGTCCTTCCTTTGGAAATAGAACTGTGTCACTAAAAAGAACATTATGATGTGGGAAAACCAAAATTAAGCTCCACTCTAATACAACTCTGCCTTTTATCAAGATAGCCTATTGCTCTTTTGCTGGAGATAGACATCCCAAATCTTATAAACTGTCTTCCCAAGTGGTATTAGTTAACACATTTATTGTGATGGCCAGAGGATTTCAAAATCTAATTAGCATCCGATAGCAGGGCTGTATTTTCTACATAAGTGCAGCTCCCGTCATGTCAGTGTTTACATGTGTTGGACTGGTTTGGTAAAGCTGTTCTTCCCTTGTCAGGTTTCAAACGTAAACCTTCCCAAGTAGTCACATGTGAGATTTACATGGAGGAAAAACCCCCACCTCAATTTGAATCTAGTTTAAACCTCCATTTTAATCTAGTTCAAAGGTAATTTGGCAAAAATTAATTCCAATAGCTGCATTTTTTTGCATGAAAAAGAACGTCTGTTCTGTTTATTATTTGTGTGGTTTTTGTTTCTTGAAGGCCACATCTTTATTTTACTGGAAAATCAAAGATGCAGTTATTATTTGATGCTTCATCTCATTTTTTTCTCTTAGTTTGGAGAAATAACATGCTTTTATTGTATAAATAAAAGGCCAAGAGAAAAGTATAGTAATGAAGTAGAATGACAGTCTATGAAGACATCTCTATGATACTCAACATCATAGTGCTCTGTATTTGTTCATGGCTTTGCACGGTAAGAAAACCACAAGATGCTGAAAGCTCTAGAGAAAAAGCCCTCTGAAATGAAGCGCAGACCATATCGGAGCACAAGGTGTCTTGCTAACCTTTAAAAGTGCCATGTAGGCCCACGTAGTCTTCACTGAGAGCAATCCGCAGCTCCTCGGCAGCAAACCAGTCAGTTGAGTTCTCCTTCACTTTTAAGTGTGAGTTGAAAATGAATCTAGAAAAAGAGCTTAATTTGTATTAGTATAAACAGTATTTGTATAATATTTTATATAAATGTATGTAATATGTAGCATAATATTCTACAACTTGGAAAATTCTATTAACAGAGATTCATTTTCACTATCTACAGTTTTCTTTCATTGTTGGATAGTTGTAAGGATATTTGTTTTCTCACCAGGGTCCTTCTCTAGATTATTTGTGTGTGTGTGTGTGTGTATGTTTCTTCACATGCTTTGAAATCAGCATTGTGGTTAGTCTGTGCTATCAGTTCTTTCTATCCTACCTTGCTGGATTAATTTCGGCTACAAAATCTTATAGGTTAAATTTTTAGACTCCTGTCCTTCACTGTGTGTTGACATCTTATATCTTATTTCTGTATTCGGTGCTATTGCTCTGTAGGAGATGGCTTGTTTGATGTTTTTGTATGAAACCAAGCAGCATCGTACAATCTCAAGTGCTGAACAACAAACAAAAAGTGAAGATACGATAACGGAGGTATTTTAGTAAATTGTTGAAGTTGCAGATCGAGGGCCTTTGTCTGCATTGAACTTATCATAGTGCTTGAGTACTCATATTTTACAGTGAATTCAGGCTGCATTTGCTCAGGAGCTGAAGCTGCTGAGTCACTGGTAGAGTGTGAGGTCAGTCCCGTTCTTCAGAAGTTTTTACTTCTGTACATGCTGAAAACGGGCTTTTCAAAACTGTTCTTTCAGTACAGAAGCCTCACCATTGACTTCTGAGGCAGTTGAGTAAGGTCAGTACAAGCTTTGCAGAGCTCCAGTTATGTGATTTTCATTCCAGATTATCATTAAGAAGGTGGCCAACATGAAACAAGGAGGTTAACTGTGAATTTAAGTGTCTTTGAAATGCCTGGAGTTACAGATGACTCCATTAGTGTCACTCTTTCATCTAATATCATATTGATTTATTTAAATGTACTTAATTTTTCAGTGTTCTGTACAGTTTGGAGATCCATCCTTTTAGCTACCTGCCAAACTGCTCTGGAGTACACTGAGAATCATACCATTTGGGACATTATATCAAATTGGATCCTTCTGTGTGGGTGTGTATGAAGCAGCATTGCATTAAGCTAAACTTAGCTTTACATTTCATTCCACTGCAGCTTCATTCTCAGATTTGAGGCAGAAATAGTCAGAAGGATGTGTATGTACACGTATTTGCTTCACTGATGGTTTACAGATATGCACAGGAAGGAAAACTTTAAATAACTAGAGGAATTAAACATTCAAGAATATCTTTACAGTGCTTAGCGCTATTAAAAATCAAAGCAGCTTTTTATGAGTCCACGCTTCCTATTTCTATTTACTGGGCTTTCTTCCTTACTGACAGGTTAAATTAGGACTAATCTAAGTTTAAAGAAGACCCCTCTGGTTTGAAGGGAATCGGACAGGGATTGATCCAAGTGACGTGTAATAGATCAGTTACCTTCGACTGTGGAGGTGGAGAGAATTGTCAGCATAGGAATGTCAATCTGAACGCTCTTTTCATGAGGCAGAGATTACTAGGAAGCAGTGAAAAGGAAGGAAAATAAGTTGTCTTCCATTTTAGCAGTGGAAGTGACAACATATGTATGCTTGAATGTTAAAGACAGATGGTTAATGTGTTGCTAAATTCTGCTTGTCACCATCACCAGTCATCCCAAGAAAGGACATAGAGGATCTAATGAGCATGTAGTGGGAAATCTTAAATTTAACTAAAATAAAATGTTGCTCAAACAAGAAGAGCAAAAATTCACTCCAGGCAATGCCCAGTATTATATGCGCTAAAAAAATACGAGAGCAAGCGATATTGTAGGTAAGAGGGTTTAAAATATGTGTTTTCTTGTCCTGTTTTTGATGAGAACTCCTGTGTTGCACTGTAGAGAATGATTTTCCTGTACATTGTCCTGTGTCCCTTTTTTGCTTTGAAGGCCTAAATGGAAGGAAGGAGCATGCATGAATTAAACAGAAGGAACTTACACTGGGCAGCAAAGCTGTCACAGACACATACTGGGTACTCAGCCTGCCTAAAGAGGGTTCTCTCAAGTAACAGTAAAGTGTAAATGATGCTCCATTAGATGATGGATTTCACTGAGGACCCCTGTTTTGTTTGACTTGGATGAAGTAACTATGGACAAGATGTATTCGTGTAGGATCTTTTCTGATTGAGATGTTCAAACCAGGATTTGTCTCCCTGCTAATGAAAAAGCTTACAAGCTTCTAGAACTGGGCTGGTTTTAGTTTTCATTTATGCAGCTGCACTAGTAATTCATTACATACAGCTTTACCATGTGTGGAAGAAATTTGGGCGAAAAACTGTGTTAAAATCTATTTTAGGAGATTGAGTATGAGATACTGTACCCTTCTAACAACCTTACTGCCATTACCTGTTGTTACCAGCTTTCTGAATTTCCATGCACCTAACTAAGTAAAGCTTTCAAAGTTTTAAGGTGTCTTTCAGCTTCAGTTAGTTCTGCCTCTGATAGGTGCCCTGATAGAACCCCTCACTGCCATATTATAGCATCTAATTGCTTACAAACGCAGAACCTGAAGACCCCTGCAGTTGTTTTCTTTGAATAATAATTAGGCCAACCTGGCTTGAAGAAAGAGCCTGTTCAAAGCTGAACTATCCTTAAATGCCATGCAAATCTTGACAAGAGGTAAGCTAGAGAATGGCCTTTGACACAACCATCTAGAAGCCAAATCAAAGGCCTTCTCTTTGTTGCTTAGTGTTTCTTGCTTGAATTCTCTTACACACCTGAGGTAAAAGCACAGCAAAAGGGTGTATTAGATTCACCACAGCAAAACTGAGACGGGGTCAGCTCTGTGTCCTGAGGCACTTTGCTGACTGCGTCTAATTTATCTCACAGTAACGTGGAAGAGTATTGCCATCTCATCTGTGTGATTTTCTTGTTGTTGTGTGATACTGTTGGGTTGGTTTTTTCCTTAGAGGTGAATTTCCCATGCAAATCAGCTGCTCAAGAGTATTAACTTTTCTTAGCAATTAAATGAATTTAAAAGTGTACCTTCATTTCATGATTACTCCAATTGATCATTAGGAAGAGGCTTTTGCTAAATGTGTTGCTTGGCTTCATTGGCCAAAATAAGATTCAGTCAAATAGTTTCTCCAATTTTTATGCTTTTAAAGACTATAACATGAATGCGTTCAGAAATGGCTCAGTTTTGGTTTTTTCCTACCTGTTTATAAAATAAAGGTGTTAAGTAGATACTATCCACAGATTTATAACATGTGCACAGGTGCAGCTGGATAGATTTATCTTCATCTTTGTTTTTATTTCATGAAGTTCGTCCACTCTCTTCTGATACCATTAATTTTATCTAGGCAATTTGGTTTGAGGTTTTATAATGTAGGAAAACAGGAACTATGGACAGAATCAATACCTTATTTAAAAGTAGGAAGAAAAGCCTTGGCTTGTTTGTGTACAAATGAACACCTAGCTCGGGGGTCCTAGTTCATATATTCACTACACTCATATGTAAGGAGTTTTGTTGTCATTCCAGATCTAAAAATACACTTCAGGTAGAAATAATTAAAATGTAAATGCACAGCACATTTGAAACAGGCAACACAATCGCAGCCATTCCTTAGGCCAGATGGGAAAATCAAATCTCTTATGTCTGATCGACTCATACAGTGGTGACTGCAAGTTTTGTTCTCTGCATTCAGCAGAAGACAGGGAACACATGATTGGAATCATGGACTGAAGTGATCCACCAGCATAAATTAACACAGCTGAACAGTTAGTTTAATTCAAAGTGAGTAACAGTGTAGTGACATTACATGGTGATTACAAAAGTGGGAACATCTCTTAAACTGGTCTTGTATTCTGCCAACCCAGGAAAATATGTCTCAGCCACTCAAGTGAGAAATCTTTAGATCAGTTTTTATTTCAGCTGCAAGGAAAAGAACAGTTCAGCCATACACAATGAGCAAATTCTCCTCTCCCAGTGTCCATGACTCACATTCAGATTAGGCAGCCATAGACTCGGGTCGTTCGAGGGAACCAATCTTTGTCTCCTAGTGGACAGTGCAGCTGGGGCCTTGCGATACCTGCAGGAGTGCTGCTGGGTTAGGAAGCCTGCTGAATGCTTTACCACCATAAATGTTCTTCAGAATAGGAGCTATTCTTACTACCCAACCACATCAGTTAGAAAGATGCTGTCTAGAGATATGTGATGCAAAGTGCGTGTCCTTAATGGTTGGACTCAGTGGTCTTGAAGATCTTTTCCAACCTAAATAATGCAATGATTCTGTGACTGTACCGGTGGTCCTGGCCCAAATTCCTATGAAGTTTTGAGGCTTTGTTAATTTGCATACAATGTCTTAAAGGTGGAACATGATAGCTAACAGCCTGTAATGTTGTCTTTTCTATGCAGAAATGTATTCTGCTTTATACCTTTACTTCCACACAGATCATCCCATCAAGTTTCCAAATGCTAATGTGCGTGCGGTTTACATAAACATAGATGTAGCTTGGCACAGTGTCAACAAAACAAAGCGATATCAGTGTAACGGTGTGATTTAGCTACAGTCAGAAAGGAGTAACACACTTGGTCACGATGCGTACAGTCTAGAAAATGGTACTTGGGAATTTAGTCCCTTACGGCAGAAGAATAATAAATGATGTGATCGTATTCTGTAACAAGGTTAAAAATAACCTAATGGAGCTTTAATGATCTTACTAAAAGCAACTGCTGCTTTTTTCATCAAACTGGGTCATTTAACCAAAACTTTGTTGGGCAAAGGCATTAACTATATATTTTCTGACTTTGAAATGAGCTTACCTATCAGTTTTGTTTTGCATTTAGTTTAAGCATCTGAATTTTGTAAACATGTTTTCCCTTAATGATTGTGGAGGCATCCTTAGTTAAACACGTAAGTGTACTGCATATGTCATAGAGCAGTCAGGGAAGACAGGAAGGGAGGAAAGTATCTTGTCATCACATATCAGTATGCCCAAAGATACGGATGTTCTATATTCTGTTTTAAATTCTCCCCTGCTTTCCTGTTACCACTGGCTGCTGCCACTCAGTTCACAACATGAAGAGGATTGAGATTGCTTGTCTGGCACTCTTTGTTCCAAGAGAGGAATCAGAATCCCCTCTGCAGGTTGTCCTCACGGCCAGAAATGAAGTTTGTGTACAGCTTGTGATTTCATATTTTAGATGTGGCCAAGTGGATTGCAGTGACCTAATTCTAGTTAGATGCATTTAAAAAATGGAAATTACATGACTTCTATGATTCTTCAACCATCTGCAAAAGTCATAAAGGTGAATTACAGAGGGAAACTATGGTTTATAGAAATAAAGCAGAGGAGTGCGTAGCACATTGTGCTGCTCATAAAGAATAATTAATACATTGTTTTTATCTCAGCCTATGCGTCTCTTCACATCTACCCCTCCAGTTCTCTCCCCCATCTCCCAGGGTGGTAGTGAGCGAGTGGCTGTGTGGTTCAGACCATGACAGTTTTCTTATCTGTAAGCAGTGACTGTAACAGGACTGAGTTATCAGCTGTAGTATGGTATAATGATATGTATTTCTCCCACTCTTTGGAGCAGTGGACTGCACTCTAAATCTGCTTTAACTGAAAAAATTCCTAGTGCTGCTGTGCTCCAGTTAAAAATCTTGCTCAGGCTGTTTTATAATGTTTTGTTACTAATTTGTATAAAGAATTTTCTTCAGTGCTTCAGCACAAGCTATATATAAAACTTTCTTTAAACGTGAAGACAAAACAATTTTAGGTTTTCTTGTATTTCCCCGGTACTGGATTGCAGTAATCACCTTGGCTTACCCTGCGTTGCTTCCTCAGGCTAAATTCCCGCAGAAGTGTGACTTTGATGGAAGTCGTGAGTAAAGAGAGCTGAACAGGACCTATTGTGATTAGACATGTATTTTGAAAAAAAGCTTTGGGAAAGAGGAACTGCACAGTTGCAGTATTGCTATTTCATTTTCTATTTAAGAAATGCCAGTGAGATTTGGGGACTCCTGAAAGAGCAAGATGGATAATAAGAGAGTATGTTCTCTCAGAGTTTTCCTGAAGGCACTTTCTTGTCTACTTCGTCATGCTCCAAAAAGTGTAAAATACATTGTTAGAAACTAAATGAAAACTTCAAAAAAGAGAAGCTTTTTTGTTAATGTAATGTAGGATGAAATCTTCTGAGAATTTGCCGGAAATAGTGTGGATTAAAGATTAAAAAGCTGGCAACATTACAAACAAGTAAAAGGTCAAATGGGGCCATCACGCACACAGACTGAATAATTCAGGGGTTTGCTTTGCGTGACATCCGCAGAGCTCAGATGGTTGGGAAAGTGCAGAGTCATGGTAATAGCACAACTTAGGAAAGTTGAGTATTGCCACTGCATTAACTAGCACAAAGTAAGTCAGCTCAGTGCTTATGATAAAGGGACTGGTAGGAGTAGGAATGAAAAAAGGGTTTGGTGCAGCACTGGGCAGTCCAGCTTTAGCCCTATGTCTTTTGTTGGAGTGCATGGTAAGGTTTACCTAAATCAGACACTTAATACTTTAATTTTCCTTTGTTTATGCCATGATTGGTTTTCTCTGTAGAGCATGAGATGGAAGACATTAAATAGCAGTTGGGAATGGAACTTAGCACTAGGCAGCCACTGGATAAGTAGTCAGGAGTGACAATGATTCTCTCTAGGGAATCACGTACAGTGTATCACCTGCTGGCTGCTGCACAAAGGAGCCCCACAAGGAGACCGATAGGAAATAAAAAGCATACAATTAGGAAATACAAAAGCGAAAATTACTTTGAAGCTCAGTAGGGGTGCACAGCAATCCACTGCTCAGAAGCAGATGAAAACTACCCAGGTCAGAATCGAGTCGCCCAAGTTCCACAGAGCACTACAGATAATGAGCCCATTGCAGGCGAGTCAGTCAGTGCGAACCCAACTATTTGAAGTGTCAGAACTGACAAGGACAGTCTGACTCGTCTGATGACAGCTTTGAACCCATGTCACTTGGAAGCAATCAGCAAATTAAGTTTGAAATCTCAAAAAGATTATCTCAGTTTAAGGGATGCTTACGAATCAATACACTTCTGGATCTTCTGGTAAAAGAGGGATATGCGTCACCTCAGGTTTACAACCTGTAGACAGGATCTGTTAAAGCAATTACAGTCACACGTCAGGCTGGTTGGAAGTCAATGTCTGCACAGGTGGGATGTTTGCATTATTTTTTCTCTGCACAGGCCTATTCAAAATAATCATATTCCCTCTGCATGTTTAATGTTACCACTGTTTAAACTACACTTTGTCTTCTGCATTCAGAAGTTGTAGAATCAGGTAATATCACTAAAAATGGTGTAGGAAAAAATTAATGCCAGACCTTTGTTAAGATTCCTGTCATGTATAACATGGGAAAGGAACATTCTGTGAACTTGTTTTACTGTTGCTTCTCATAGCTTTCAGTGCATCATACAGAGATGCTGCCGTGTCGTGGATTTACTTAGACACACTTGCAACAGTCTTGATGGAGTGTTTTGATTCTTTCAGTCCTTTCTCAGAGTAAGTGTAAAGAAACACTAATTAAAGCTTTTGTATTGAATAATACATGTTCCTCACCCTCCAAAGTTTAGCTTAAGGGACTCACAGGGGCAAAAACACATTATATTCCTTTCACTTAATTTCATTAGTGGGACTTCTCTGGCTTTGTTGGGAACATACGGATTTTCCTCCAGAGCGTGTTAGAGCACAGAATGATTAGCAGAGCATTAGAAGTAACCACAGCCCAGGAATAATGTTAGTTAGCCCTATGGCTGTATGTGAGTTCCAGGGCAATTTGTAGATGTTCTGTTCAATGGTGTATAAAATAGGGATGCGCTGCATTATACTTGAGGCACTTTCTGTAGACTTCCAGCCAAGTCTGGTACACTAAATGATTCAGACTTTTTCCTTTCCCCTCTTACCAAGTATTATACTTGGTGTACTCTATTGGCAACAGAAGAAATATGAATTAAGAAGCATGGGGAGGGTTTCTTTGGTATGAAAACCTAGAAAAGATGGTTTGATCCTTGTGTTTATGCTACTGAGAATAAAAGAAGTTCTGAAATCAAGAGGGTTTTACTCGTGTAAAATTACATTAATGAAGAGGAGAATCATGCCCTCATGAAACGCTAAAAGGAAAGAGGTGACAGTGAAAGCATTGGTATTCTGCTGTGAAGCTAGGCTGCCTGCAATAATGAGTGCACAGCAGAGGCCAAACAGAAAGCAATACATTTGGGTTCAACATCACATTCACCTTTTGTGGTCTGAGAGCACATGGGAACAAAAGGAAATACGAGCAGTGATTTCAAATATTTCTTGTTATCCTCTTTTCTTTATGGCTTTCTGTTCCTTTTTGCCAGTTATCAGTGAGCATTTCAAAACTACTTGTAGTTCCGGGAACAATCCGTACTCCTTTTTTGAAGCATTTGTGATTGTCAGCGAAACGTTTCCGGTGATCGTTTTATTTAGTATAAGCCGGTCTTATTCTCTTTCAGGCTACTAGAAGCATGTTCTTGTTTTCATCAGCCAGTCACATTGTGTGGCTGTGCTGTACGTCTGAATTTTTAATGAATGTTCTGAATTACATTAGGGCGTCTCTCATACAGCCTTGGTGATGTCTGTCTATTCACCATATGCAGACAATTTGTCAACCTTGGTAGGAGTTTATAGATATGTGCTATTTTTAGTACTTTTTTTTTTAAGTGCCAACTCTAACAAAGTGAAAAAATGCCAAAAAAGCCTCATGTAGAACTTCCAGTTCTAACGAATCTCTTTCTCAAAATTGACCTACACACTAAAGAACTAACGGTAATCTAGGGTATTTTAAAACAGCAAGGGAGTGCCCTAACTAAATTTTCGGTTTTAAAATGTTAATACAAACTAATTGATAAAATAAAAGGAAAAACTGACTGAAACTCTGCTGCTACTGAGTTACTTCACTGAATATCTGCAGTTCCAACTGGTATTTTACAGATTTGGAAGTGCAGCTTCAAAACCTTTGCAGTAGTGTCGTGACTTTCCTCTGTAGGTCACCCACTGATCCTCCTCCTGGTTCTCTGATCGTTTCTTTATTGTGGTATCCAACAGACCATGATCCTCTTCTATCTTCTGCTACTCTTTCAGTCCGTTTTCATCACTGGCCGATCCTTATTTCCTTTTCTGTCTCCCTCTAGATAATATATCTGAATATGATGAGTTTAAAGGTCATCACGACACCGACAACTCATAATTCTACATCTTTAGTCTGCATCAGTTATCTCCTGTAGACACGAAATGAACTGTTACAGTCAGGATTATGCTTGAGTGTTCTCTTCCTAGCCTTGACTACTTGCTTTCACTGTTTAGTGTCCAAATCAGCAAGCTTTGAGAATAGAATACCAGACTAAACACTTTGCCCTTAAAGTAAATGAAGACATATAAAACATCAAGTATGTAGCTATACAGGCTGCCAGAGAGATTTGTTCCTCATATCTTAATGTGAAATAAGGCAGCAGCAGATGTAGTTTTGGGCTTGCATACAAATTCTATAGATGCAGCTACTGATGTGGTTTCATGAGAAGCTGAGCATCTAACCCTATATGAGGACTAATCAATGTTTAACAACAGTTTTCTTTTTTTTCTTGCCATCCTACAAGACATTAAATTCAACAGGAGTTTTGTTTTTACCAGCATTCATTAGGGTGCAGCTTTCTGATAGCGTAAATAATGGCTTCATTAATGCAATTAAGCCATGCACACCACATTGTTTTTGTCGTTTCTTTTGTTATGCCCTGAAGCAAGTTTCTTTCCAGGTTGTGTTTGCTGTTTATCCACAAGTGGTCATTGTTTCCACAGCTTCTGGTTTCATTCTGTGACTCTGTCTAGCTAGTGAAGGGCCTGGAGAACAGGTCTTATGAGGAGTGCTTAAGAGAGCTGGGATTGTTTAGTCTGGAGAAAGAGAGGCTGAAGAGAGACCTTATTGCTCTTTACAATTAACTGACAGGAGGTAGAGAGGTCGAGGTTGGTCTCTTCTCCCAAGTCACTAGTACTGGGACAAGAGCCTCAGGGGTTTAGATTAGACAGCAGGAAAAGTTTCTTCACTGGAAGAGCAATCAGGTATTGGTACTTTGGTGTCATAACATAATTTCTATTACTCTATGATCTTTCTTTGGCTGGTTACAAGCTAGCAGAAGACTCCTATGTGACTTGGTCTAGGTGTTCTTGCTGTGGCTGGGGGATTGGACTAGATGATTTTTCAAGGTTCCCTCCAATCCCTGATGATTCTATGATTTTGTGGTTCTCTTCACCTTCCCCACTTGGAAAGACAGCTAAAAAGGAGATTTTCCCTTCCAGTCAGTCTAGTAGGTCTCCCCTTCTCCCTTTCCATGAAATCTACCAATTTAAAACTGCAAAGTCCCTTTAATCACTACCTTAATCATTGTAAACTTGACTGAAATGTCTTTCTTTACTTGCCACAAAAGGAACTCTCTGTTGGATTCCTGCTCTTCCTTTCCATCTGCACTCAATTCCATTCTCCTGTTGATTTAAAATAAAAAAAAAAAACCCAACCCCAGAGCAGATGTCTCAGGATTAGAATGCTGAAGTTTTTTCACTTTTTTTCTTGATTTTAGAAAAAGAGATGTAGATTATAATCAACATTGTTTGCCTCACCGCTTCGCTTCCTAAATGCTACTGACTGGATTATGGGCTAGTCTGTGGATAATCAGAAGAGGCCAAGAATTGCCTATTTTGAAAATCCTTTCTAACCAGGGTAGGAATCTGTATCAAGCAGAGCTGATGGCAGCTTTTAATTCCTGATTAGTGGCAGCTGAAAGGCTGCAGAAATTAACTGACCAGACAGTAATCAGAAAGCAGAGACAGACAGAGGCTAGGAATGCTTAATGGTCATTATTAGCCTGACAGTGGAGACCTCATTGCACTACCTGAAGAAAACAGGGATTTGAACTTGAAGGTAGACTATTACAATTACTATACAATAATAAGAATAATTGTTTGTGCTACTTGTGTAAGTACATGTAGTAGAACAAGCTGTCACAGCACCAGAATTGTCAGTTCTCGCTTCTGGAGCTCTCAGGATCCTCAGCCTTAAGCATATGTTTAACTGCTTGGCTTTGTTGCTCTTGTGTGTCAGATTAATACCCAGATGCTTCAAAATGTGAATTCCTTTGCGTGTTTGCACTGCATACCCACAGAGGAGAAAAGAGGAGTGGACTGGACAGGTGTCCCTAGAACAATAGTTGTGTTTTTCTGTCTTTCTTGAAGGACTGAGTCCTGCCCATACAGTGCAGGAGGTACCAAATTCTGTAGATTACTTTTCCCTTTAAATTGCTTACGCTTCCGTGTGTCAAGCAAGTTCCCATCAGGTGGAATTTCAGAGCCAAACACAATATAGAGCCGCCATTAATGCATCCTTGGTAGAACAGTCATGTCCAGAAAATAAAACCTTGTGACACCCTTAGAGATGTTCCAAAAGAGAGTTTTTTGGTCTTTGAGCTGGAAAAGCATTTGACAGCATATCTAAAAATGCAGAGCATTTTAAGAGGAAACTTCATTCGTATCAGATAACGGCTTTGTGTGGTTTGGATGGGTTTGTTCGTCTCTTAGTTTTGGGTATCATGAATCCCAGGATGCATTAAGAAAATCAAATCATGACTCCAAATTATTAAGAAACTTCAATAACTTAAAATGTTCCAAGGAGCAGCATTTCCCCTTAGAGAATTTTCAGATATTTTGATGACTTGGATCTGCACCTCTTCCATTGTTTAATTTCTTGATCTAGTTTTGAGAAAGCCCTATTTTATTCCCCTTGTTTGAGTCACAGTGACCCAGTGGCCTAGTGCCAGTCACGTTTGCCTCCTTATGATGTGAAAAGGAATTGCCACTAATGTGACCTTTCTCTTTTGGATAATGTTGAGCATTAATAAAAAATAATGCAGAATGAGGACTCTGAAATTCTTCTCTGTAAGTGCCGTGTCCTCGCCACTGCAGCTCCATAGTGTGTTTCCACAGTGAGACCAATTCTTATGTCTGTGGATATATTTAGCTTGCAGTAATTTGACATCTTTCCTCTCCTTGAAAGCTGCATCACTTTCTTGGAACTGAACATAATACAGTGTAGATCATCCCTATAATGTTAATATGACTCACTCCTAGTATCATTAGTCTGTCACATTATTATTATGCCTTAATATAATGTAGCTCGAAGTAGTTGGAATTTTTAGTGCATTACTTAACTAGCTACATTACTTCTCTAGAAAGTGTGAATTCATGTCTTTTGTGACTTTTCTGGTGTTTGTAAGTCCTGGAGTAACAAGTAGCAACCACAATACCAGTCACGCTAATCTGTTTCCTTTTTGAATTTAGTTACCATGACTAGTAAGGTCTCAACCAGCCTCTCATGCCATAGATTGCAAAACTATTGTGTAGCTTAATATCTTGACACAAATGATTCGGCAACCAAAGATGTCACAGAGACTTGGAAATGTATCTGTTTGCTGGACTTGTAAAATGCATTAAGTTGTTAAATCTGAAAAAAGAATGTGTGTTCCTGTGTTCATTGGTGCTTTGGAAAAGAGTCCCAGTATTTGCAACACTGATAAGACATGCAGCTCAGCAAGTCATAAATCAATGGTGTGCAAGGGACTTGGGTGAGATGGAAATGTTATTTTGGAGTGTCTATCAATTGCAGATCAAAGTATTTTTCTGTGTTTCCTAATTAAAAATGCATATTGTGTCCAAAACTCCAAAGATGAAGGAACTAGTCAAATAAAATCAATTAAAATTCTCAGATCTTGACTATTTTCATTGCACCTCTGGGACAGAGATGAAAAAGTCTTCAAAGAGCCCAAAAGAAGTAGGAATTTGTGTGTGTCATCCAGAACGAGCGTATGAGTTAACATCGGAACCAATGGCACAGACGTACGTGTGGAAATAGCGTGTGGTGTATGGGCAGGAGAAATATTGAATGCAAGACCGCTTGGTGGTGTCACATAAAAGTGACAGTAAAAGACAAAAGACTGCAGTCTTGTATAGAATATAATGAGCTCAATCAACAGGAGAGTCCATGGAGGAGAAGGAGATGTGAGAAGTCACAGTTCTTAAAGGTACAGAAGCGATAGCAGATTTGATGGTGCAGCTGCTGACAGAACAAGGGACTTATGTGAACACTACTTATTGTGAATTAATTTAAGCAAATGAGCAACTCACCTTATGCAAAGAGGTGTTTCCAATTTGAGAAACAATGCAAAGGAGATAGTTAAAATTTAAGAAGCTGCCAGAAACTCCACCAGAAATCTCTCATAGAACCCAAGACTTTACATTTTGTACACTGTAAACCAAACCAAAGTCTCTCTCTTGCTTTGCAAAAGTCCTTTTGTAGTCATGGGAATCTGGTCAGAGTCTGGTGCCCTGACAAACATCCAAGTGGTGAGAGGTCTAAAGCAGGCTGTCCTCTCCGTGTGATCCTGCACACTTGGAAACTTGTGGGAATGCAGGAGAGGAGGGAGTCCAGCATGCTGTGTTGGTGCTGGTGCTCAGCTCTTGTGTTCCTAAGAATTATGGAATGATAAGTAATAATAGTTTCTGTACGACAGCTACGAATTATGCTAATGCAGTCATGATTTTATGGGTGTTAACTAGTGACTAAATTTCAACAAATTAGTTAATGAGGAAATATGTGTAAGAAGCAGAGACCTGACACATAAAATTGAGGCATTTTGTAAGGCTGCAGTTGGAAAAATACAAGAAGATCAGAAGTTTTCTGAGGTGTTTTAGCTGTTCCCTTGATCAGAAATTGGATGTTCTTTGTGGCTTTAATATGAAGGAGACCATTGTTTTTCATTAAATAGTCCGTCCATCTGCAGACTGAGATAAAAGGATCTTGGAAATAATTGTAATATCTACCAGACTCTGTGGAGTTTACATTTTTTCCGTTCTTCTTTCAAATGGGGAGAGGTGTATTTCTGTTTTAGAATTTTTCTCGTTAGTATGAGAGGGTTTTTTCTTTGTTAACAAGTAAATTAAACAAATAATTGGCAGGACTTGATCACTTGCAGCCTAATTTTCCGATGCGGTTTGGGACATGAATGTGTCCAGGGCAAAACTAATTTGTCTACTGGATCCAGTGTGTTACTACAAATGTTAATACGACCGTGTAGGGAATTGTTAAATGTGCAAAGTGAATTTGTTATAAGTGAGATGTGAAATCATTTACTTTTGATTAATGCAGTTCAGCTGGAGAGGTTGACAGGCTGTTTCTTTCCTAAATTTTGGGTTGCATCTTCATTCCAAGGGCTTCCAAAAGGAAAATAGAAAAGTAAAATGCCTGTTGTTTAGAAACAATAATGCTGTGCTTAGGAAATTTTACTTATTTAAAATAATTGCATTTGAAGTACCTTTAACTGCTGTTTGTGGTGATTTTTTGAGAAAACTCCCATTTTTTGTCCTACCTGTACGTTTTGGGCACAGATGTAGTAGTTTATTTCTTCTGATGGTCCATCTCACCTATTTTCTTATGCAAATATGACCTTTCACTCATTTCATTTCATTAATTTAAATTAAATTAGAGTTTTGCTTGGCCTAGCAAATACTGCAGGAAAGGCAGAAAGGTTGTTCAAGAAGAAGTGGACCTATGGACTCCTTCACTACTGGTTGTTTGCCGTTTTGAAAACAACAGTATCTGGTCATCTTATTAATTCCTCATCTCTTTATTTTGCAAACCTTTTGCCTTTAACGTCCGAAAGAGGGTTGTGAAGGTACCTTTAGCCATTCTCAGGCTTGCAGGCAATTTTCAGCATCTTTTGTTTTTTGAATAAACTTGAGGGCTAGTATTGCATTGAGATTTTTTTGGCTATAATTTAATAGATTTTTCAAGAAAGACTAATGATGCTCTGGGAGTGACGTGCTGTAGACTGTTAATAGAAGAATGACAACTGCTGCTTTCCCCTCCTTCATCACTGCCACATTTTCATTTCATTCAGATCACTTACTTATCAAAAAAGACTAACATCCTGGCAAACAAGTTTTGTCACGTAGCATGACCTATACTCTTGATAGTATAAAAAATAAATTGAAAGAAAGATTAACTTTGAAACAAAGCATGTGGGAGCAGAAATTACCAAAAGGGAGAGAGAGCAGCAGTTTACCATGTTTTACGTAATAAATCTTTTTTTATGTGATATTTTACTCTTCAGCTGCCAAACAGAGAATAATAAAATCTAAGCTAATGAGTGCTATTATCAAGGGAATAGCATTGAATAAGTCCTTGCAGGTGCAGTGGCTGTAGGTTTCTGTAGGTTTTTTCCTTTTCCTTCGTTCTTGTTTTCGTACGATGATGGGCCTGATGTGATGATGGATTTATGTGATTTATTTTATTTTTTTTTTTTTAAGTTTCTTACTTGTAAAATAAAGATCGAAGCTCTTTGCTTTATCCATCACTTTGGTTTTTGGTGGTGTTTTTTTTTTTTTTAGAAATCCAGAAATTCCAACTAATTCAAAACAACTTATTTCATGTCTATTCGTGATTGGATAGAAAAGTAAGAATACACTTAGTAATTTTGAAAAAGTAAGAGTTGCAGAGTTTGAATATTGCATTCTTTAATAGATTGCAGAGGATTTGAAAGCAGAGGGGGTTGCATCATGAAATATATGAACTTGGAAACTGTAGGAAACTCTCATCCAGTGCACTGACCAATGCAGAGGTGGAGACAAGTTTCTGCTTGGACCCCCAAAGTGGTTCTCTACAAGTGTGGAGCTTGAAGTCACTATTGTCCATTTTTTATCATATTTAGTGACCGTGTCCAGCTTTACAAGATTGGTTATCAGTTCCCCTAATGAGGTGCAGTGGAGAGAAAGAGCAATCTGTTTCTACTAGACACTCTTTTCCATGCTCGACTTGCTTTAGTGAAAAGCTGTTCATCTTGATACACACTTTAGAAAGATTTTAAAAGTGCCTCTAATAATGTGTTGCTGTTTCATCATTTATCTTAATTTAATATTGATGATTTCCTAATTTGATTTAATATATGGGAGCACAAAGCTTTGGCTTATGTTTTCTAGTGTGGGCCTTCCTTTGCCTTTTTGCCTTCCTTCTTTTAGAAGTAGGCAGGTTAGAGTAGTGTGTGCATTGACCACAGAGTTCTGTAAGAGTTCCTGTGTCTCTCTGTGAGAATCCCCATTGCATATTTCTTTTGCCTGTCCACTCTGGCATTCGGCACTGATCCTCCTAGTGGATCTTTCTGCTTCTTGCAGTGACTGTGATTGTCCTGCTCTGGAGTTCCTGCAGAGCTCATGTGTAAATCATGGAACCACGCAACATTAGAGATTGGAAGGGACCTCGAAAGATTCTCTAGTCCAATTACCCTGCCGGAGCAGGATCACCTAGACCAAGTCGCACAGAAACATGTCCAAGCAGGTTTTAAATGTCTCCAGAGAAGCAGCCAGAGCGGTGGTAGGGGCAGTGGAGGTGGAGGTTTGGTGCTGCAGTGAGGCTGGTAATCCCAAGATAAGCACAGATTTAGATGGTTTGAGCTTTCTTGACCCAGCCTGGTATAACTGGAGTCTCCTCACTGTCTTTCTGCCCCGAGTTGTTGACTGAGGCAGGTGTGCTCGTTGCCTGAAGGTGATTGGTCAGGTTGTAATTTTCATTGCAATCACCTGCTGGAGTGGGGGAAGGAAAGAGAGAGGAGCCAGCACAAGTGCTGGGACCTCTGAAGGAGTAGGAGCTGAACAGTTGAAGGGCTGTGTTTGGACCTTCAGAAGGTAAGTGTTTGGCAGTT
>VXBP01002020.1:338373-351314 GCA_013400115.1 Rhinopomastus cyanomelas | reverse complement strand
CCAAAACCCACTCCACCACAAAACACCCAGCAATTTACATCTAGGTGATGCTGCTCTGGCAGGGGGATTGGACTAGATGATCTTCCGAGGTCCCTTCCAATCCCTAATGTTCTGTGATTCTGTGGCAGCCTGTTCCAGTGCTCTGTCACCCTCAATGTGAAGAAGTTTTTTCTCATATTGATGTGGAACCTCCTATGTTCCAGCTTACAACCACTGCCCCTTGTCCTATCTTTGGGTGACATTGAGAAGAGCCTGATGCCCACCCTTCATGTATTTATAAACATTAATGAGGTCACCCCTAGATCTCCTTTTCTTCCAAGCTAAAAAGACCCAGCTTCTTCAGCCTTTCCTCCTCAGGGAGATGTTAAAGTACCTTTTCAGTCTCCTTTGCAGATTAAGTAGTGAGTTTGGGGGCTTTTTGATTATAGATGTAGTGTTCATTTACTTCATAAACTTGTCACTATCCTCTCTTTAGAAATAACCCTAGAAAGGACCTTGGTTTGAATCTCTTATTGCGACTTCTGCATAGAATGACATAAATCAGAGAGAAGTATCTCTCTGGAAATACATTCAGAGCCTGTATCTCAATGCTAAATGATGTTTTGGTCGTGTGCTCACTAGAGGCTAAACTTAATTATATAAAATGTTCTGAAAGTGCCAGTAGTATTTCCGTCTAAACCGTTTTATTCACCTGAACATAGTTATGTAGGTCTGTTCTCTGAAGTCTGAAAGAGGCTTTTTTCCCCACTGATGTTATCCAGAAGATTGTGACTCATACAGCATCCAGGCTGGTACCTGCATGACATCTGCAGCAGTTTACAGCCAGACTCTGGAGTACTTATAACTGAGAGGAGACAGAGAGCATTGTTTTTGTTTGCTTGGTTGTCAAATTCAGATTAATTTTCTTATGATGAAGCTATTAATCAAAATAACAAGCAACAATAAAATGAATATAGTAAGTGCATTCCTAAATTCCAAGATGCAGTGCATGGAATCTGAAAAAGTGATTGCTTGAAAAGTTTCTTGAAGCTGATGATGTTAAGTGGGTATTGGTGAAGAGGAAGAACAACTTCATTTTCCTTTTGTAAAGCCTATTCATAGTATTGTAGAATGGTTTGAGTTGGAAAGGACCTCAGAGATCATCCAGTTCCAACCCTCTGTTGTGGGCAGGGACACCTCTCACCAGACTAGGTTCCCAGAGGCCCATCCAACCTGTCTTTGAACACTTACAGGGATGGAGCAGCCACAGCCTTTAAAACTGAGGTACTCCTTTATGGATTCCTAGATTTAACCATTCCTAGATAATGCTTGGTGTAGTTTTTACAATATTTTTAACTTATCTTCTGCATTTCTCATTTAGATAAGATTGAGAGGTAATGGTAATAAATATAAAAAGTACATGTGAAATGTGCTGTTTGGCCACACAATGGGATGTACATGGTGAAAATAGTGTGTGCTAAAGTGTCTGAGCTCAAAGTGAAATGAATGCATTTGTCTGAGAGACAGTCTGGCAGGAAGCTGCTTTGCCATTTATTTCAAGGTCCCATTTTATTAATGGATTGTGGTGGCTGTGGTGAACGCTGGGTTTTAAAAAAAACTAAAATAATGATTTTTAATTCTTTTAATAGCTTGCCTACTTCACTTAAAAGTTGTTGTGATAGCTTGTTCTTAGCCCTTGTTACTTAATTTTTTACACTGAATGAAATTCCCACTCCTTATTCAGAATAAAGTTAAATTCCTTGAATCGCAAAACTCAAGAACTGTGTTAGTTTCTTTCATTGTGCTTTCCTGTAAGTCTGGCTTTTTCTTTTGTCCGAAGCATTTGTGCGTCTTCCATAAATAGCTCACTTGCATGATGATTTGCTAGGAAGGCTTTTGTTTTGACCTTGAAGATTTCATTCTAGCTCTGAACTACTAGCAGATCTATCTGTTCACCAGACATTCTTTTGCAGTCAAACCTGAAAGCTAGCACACATTGGCAGAGCAAACTTATTTTTATTAAAAATAAGTTGTTTCCATCAGCCACTATTAGGTGTAAACTAGATGTATGACCTTTATTTGAAATTCTAAGAAAATGAACAAATACATTGACCAACTTTTAAGACTCCTTTGTTTTGATAATTCTTATTGTTATTATCACTGTCATCTCCTATAGCTTGAACTACTGTGGATTTCCAGAAGGGAACTTCGTAACACAGTGGCACATGCCCCTCTGAAGAGTGTATTCATAATGTTAACAGTGGGCAAATAGAGGACTAACATTTTATAAGGTCAGAGCATTCCAATAGGTAGGAAATAAAGGATGGGACCCAGAAGACCTGTGTGGTTAAAACAGGGAGCTACTGGGCAAACTCAAGAGGAAGAGGAAAGTTGATAGGTTGTAGAAGAGGGGGATGGCCACTTAGGTCATTATAAGACTCTTGTGAGCGGAGTGTAGGGATGCAAGTAGGAAAGCCAAGGCCTCCTTTGAATAAAACATTGTGAGAGAGTTCAGGTGCAACAAAAAGGGCTTCTTCAAATACATTGCTGGTGAAACTAAACCTAGAGGCAATGTAGGCCCCCTGCTGAATGAGGTGGATACCCTGAAGACAGAGGATGCAGAGAAAGCAGAGATACTGAACACATTCTTTGCCTCTGTCTATACTTCTGGGGCTGTCCTGATACCTAGCCCCAGACTGCTGAGGCCCCAGAGGAAGTTTCAAAGAGGAGTTTGCTCTGGCTGATGAGAACTGGGTGTAGGGAAAGTTGAGCAAACTGGAGGTACATAAATCCATGGGGGCCCTGATGGAATGCACCTGCAAGTGCTAAGGGCGATGGCAGAAGTCATCGCTAAGCCACTCTCCATCATCTTTTCTAAGTCCTGGGGATCAGGAGAGGTGCCTAGAGACTGGAGGATAGGTAATGTCACTCCAGTCTTCAATAAGGGTAACAAGAAGGACCCAATTAACTGTAGACCAGTGAGCCTCATCTCTATCCCAGGAAAGGTGATGGAAGAATTTATACTTTGTCTATAGGCACATCAAGGACAAGAGAGTCATTAGGGACCCTCACCAAGGGGAAGTTGTGCTTGACCCACCTGATAGCCATTTATGAGGGCGTAACCAGGTGGATGGATGATGGCAGAGCAGTGGATGTGATCTCCCTTGACTTAAGTAAGGCTTTTGACACAGTCTCTCACAGCATTCTCGCAGCCAAGCTGTGACAGTGTGATCTGGATGATTGGGTAGTGAGGTGGATGGTAAATGGGCTGCAAGGACAGAGAGTAGTGGTGAATGGGATGGAGTCTAGTTGGAGGCCTGTACCTAGAGGAGTCCCCCAAGGGTCGGTAGTGGGATGAGTCCTATTCAATTGAGTCATTGATGACTTGGATGAGGCATTAATGTTCACTGTCAGCGAGTTTGCTGATGACACAAAGTTGGAGTAGTGGCCAACACCGCATTAGGCTGTGCTGCCATTCAGTGAGACCCGGACAGGCTGGAGAGTTGGGTAGGCGCAAATGTAATGATGTATAATAAGGGCAAGTGTGTAGTCTTGCATTTGGGCAAGAATAACCCCAGGTAGCAGTATAGGTTGGGGACTGACCTGTTGGAGGACAGTGTAGGAGAAAGGGACCTGTGGGTCCTGGTGGCCAACAGGATGAACATGAGCCAGCTATGTGCCCTTGTGGCTAAGAAGGCTAATGGCACCCTGGGGTGGATCAGAAGTGGGGGTGGTTAGCAGATCAAGAGAGGTTCTCCTCCCCCTCTACCCTACTCTGGTATGACCATATCTGGAGCATTGTGTCCAGTTCTGGGCCCCTCAGCTCAAGAGGGACACAGAACTGCTGGAGAGAGTCTAGTGCAGAGCCACAAAGATGATGAAGGGAATGGAACATCTCCTTTATGAGGAAAGGCTGAGGGAGCTGGATCTCTTTAGCTTGGAGAAAAGAAAACTGAAGGATGACCTCACTAATGTTTATAAAAACGTAAAGGTGTCTGTAGGATGGAGTTAGGCTCTTTGCAGTGTGATCCAGTGATAGGACAAGGGGCAATGTTTGTAAGCTGGAACATAAGAGGTTCCACATCAATATGAGGAGGACCTTTTTCATGGTGGGGGTGTCAAAGCACTGGAAAAGGCTGCACATGGTGGGTTGTGGCATCTCCTTCTCTGAAGACGTTTAAAACCCACCTGGATGTTTTCCTGTGTGACTTGATCTAGGTGATCCTGCTGCAGCAGAGCAATTGGACTAGATGGTCTCTTGAGGTCCCTTCCAACCCCCAATATTTTGTGGTTCTGTGACCCTGTGAGGATACAAGTTTTCTTGTGTACCTCCTAACTGCTGCTGATACTCCTGTTTTAGATGTACCCTAATAAATAAACAAAGTACAGGCTTTATCAGTTTCTTTTTTTTATAATAGCATTATAATTGCTCTCTGTGGTTGTTGGGCAGGATAAAATTATTGCTGGCCATTCAGTGTTTAGTCCCCTACTATGAAGTCTACTATGTTGCCTTACTTCTTGTGATTGTAATACCTAAAATGTTTAAATATTACCATATATTTGACACTAGTTTTGCTTATGTATGTTAGTGTTAGCTGAATTTTTTTGCATTCAGGGTTCAGTGTGTAGGTCAGTAAATAAAATTAGGCATTTCTAAATGTTTGAGCAAGGTCTGGATGTCCCTAAATGATTTATTTTGTGTGGTACAAAAGCAGTAGTATTCAATGGTTTACTGACAAGTTTTAAAACAATTTTTGACTGTTCTACTTCAGAGTAGCTGAGGGATTATTAAATCATGTGGTGAAGCTAAATACCAACAGTTGTCTAAACAGAAACTGCTGATTTTCATAAGTGTTTGGTAAATCTGTTATTTATGTTGGTCGAAGTCAAAGCGCTGCCTACCTGCAATCTATTAGGCAGCTTTCAGAGAAGTGGTCATACATCTCCTCTGTGCTGTGACAGTTTTCTCGAAAACTTCCTCTGAACTCAGCAATTTGTTGCCAAAGCTGTATTGCAAAAACTGGAGGCTGTTTAAAGGCAAAATTTAAAGGCAAAACTATCTACTTTGCTGCTGTGTTGCAGCAATGTAGAAAAAAAGATGAGATAGTTTGCATCCTAACCTCTGTAATGATGGAAGGTTTAACCGAGGATGTACCTCGGTTGTCGTGTCTGCCACTTGTGTATATAGGCTATTTATGTTGTTTTTTCAAAGGCACAGTTTCTCCTGTAGAAGTCAAATGTGTTTCCTTGCTCTAGCTCTCTATTGAACTTCCTTTTTTTCCCTCACCGCAGTGGTAACAAATACTGCAAAAATTGCTTCATAATTATCTTAGTGCAGCAACGGATGAGAATCATACGAAGTCTCAAAAATAATTTGATATATTAAATAATAACTTATTAGAGTTTATTGCTGTTGAATAAGTGTGAGGACAGAATTACCACTTACAGATGAATTTGAAAGTACTTTTATGTATATGTTATGTATCAATACCTACCGGGGTCTTCCTGATGTTAGAAGTTCTGGTTATTCCTTATGTGACATTTTGGGTGGAATCCTGGTGAAGTATATTAAATAGAAGTCATTTAAATGAAATGGGTAATGCTGAAAAAAACTGTCATGAGGGTACTTGGGTTTATTAGGAAATGTCTTCAAACTTAACTTTACCATGTTAATCACATAAATCTCTCAAATAATTATCAGTCTTATTCACTAGGGCAAAACATTTCGCAGGCTTTAACTGCAGTTAAGTGCTTTTCAACGTTAGCAGAGCTTTTAGGTAATATTTATTGAAAGAATCTCATAGAATATTCATATGACATCTGAAAACAGTTCTAAAGCGTGTCTGACAGAGCAGCTCGGGTGCATGTCAAGCTCATCTGTCTGAACTGCTATGGCACAGTGGGGGTTACAAATTGAAGGAGCATGTTCTTTGCTGGCGTTGTGCTGTGTGAAATGTACCTGTATGCAAATGTTCATCTTTATTAGTGTTATCAGTAAAAATTACCATTGGTATATGCAGCAATTACAATATAAGCCTGACTCTAGGACCTGTTTCTTATATTGAAAAACATAAAGAGAGGTAATGCTGTATGTGTGTTGTATCAATATTTGGATTAATAGGTAGGCTGTTAGTAATATAGTAGTATTTGCCCCTGGGCACGCTGGACAAGGACTGTCTTCACTTCTTTCAAGGGTGTTGGGAGTTTCCAATTTCTGTAAGTCATTGCTGCCACTTGTAACCTCAATTATGAGTGTATTGACTGTACAACAGTGAGTGTAGCCTTTTCTAAGAGAACTTACTGTGTTACAAATGGCCAACCAAAAATTTCATTGTTGTTTTTTTTGTTTATTGCATTCAAAATATATAATATATAAACACAATTAAGAGAGCAGGTACTAATCAAGAAGTCTGATGAAAGTAATCTCAAGATTTAACAACATCTGTACCTCACGGAGTATCTATGTGCTTGGATGGCTTTCTGCACCTTTGTTTTGTGAGTATGCATGTGCATGTGTTCTGAGTGTGAACAGTTCTGTCTGAGATGTGAAGAAGTTGAAAAAGTGTAGAAGGCTGATACATTTATGCTTTGAGTTGCTTCCTGCTAAATCAAACAGGTAATACCACTTTCATCTTGACATCTGGTGAAACTAAATATTTTGGTTTTTTTACATATGCCAGTTTTTTAAGTTACTTTGTGTAGGAGATATCCAAGCCTCAAAACCAAAATTTGTGGCAGAAGGGTAAGTGCTGCAATCATCTATTGTGCAGAGGGTAGATCTTTCCCTGACAGTTAGTAACAATATGTTAGAGGGGTTTTTGGACTCCTCATAAAATCAGAATGAAAGCAAAGATGCTTCAATTTGAAGGAGCTATCTTCTGATTCATTCTATTATTCCCTTGAGATCAATAAGTTGCTAGAGAGCTAAATGCCAAACATCTCGCACTACAGTCACACACAACTGATGCTTCTCCCACTCTGATACACAACGCTTAATTGCTTACTTTAGTCTCTGTATATGTTGGTCCATTTTATCACCTAATTAGATTGTGTTTGAAACACCATTTGGTAGCAACAATCCAATTTGCTTTGCCATTCGGTTCTTCACTTATTTACTTCCAAGGGTTGCGTTTACTGCGAGAAAAAGTTTTAAAAAAAAAAAACAACCAATTTTTCTGGCTGCAAAGTAGCACTAAAAAACCACCCTGAAGGAAGCATGCAAGTTGTTGGTAGATCACCTCTAAGCCTCGCTTGGATTTCAACTTTACTACATGTGTATCTTGAGAGGACTGACACTTGCATGTTTAAAGCTGCAGGGGAAGATAGACAGGTGGTGAAGGCAAATTCCAAATGCGTTTTCATTGCACATTATCTTTCACAACTCTTCTGTGCTTTTACCCATCCAAACCTCTTCATCCCTTTCAGTTGTGGGTCTGAGTTGCTTCTTGACTTGCAAGGAGTCACTTTGTTCTTTCAACAGTGTGCAAAGATGTGGTGTTTTCAGAACAATAGATATTGTCAGTATGCCATTGTCCCTGAAATAGTTTGACAACTGAATGTGCTCCTTGGTGAAAGAAATGGAGTCCTTCAACCATTCACCTTCCTAAGCTGTTTGCTCCAGGCCTGATTGTTTTAACCTCCTTCTGAACAGGAGACTATACCATTCACTCAAGAGACTATATGGGAACATCAGGGAGACATCCTTAATGAAGAATAAAAGGTGGTCCTCACTCAGAAAGCACGAGTTTGGAATGTACCATAATGTAAATCTGGCACCTGTAAACTTCTTTACTTGTAGCTGCAAAGTATGCAATGAAACTTCACACCTACAGCTAGATGAGGTGTTGCTGTAGGCAGAGAACAAGAAACCCACTCTATAGAGTGTCAGGCAGTGCATAAAAAGAAAGTAAGTCTTAGGCCAGAAAAACAGACTTGGTAATACTCCTTTGATTCACTGAAGTGACACTGCCATGGTTTGACAGAAGCAACAGTTCTTTGAATAACTTTGCACAGCATCCCCCCCATCACCAGACATTTGAATCTGAAAACTCAACTGGTTAATAGTAGAAGGAAAATGCAAAAGAAAGCTATAGCTGCTGCATTTCAGACATTCCAGTCTAGGAGTTAAGAACTTCCAGTCTGAGCTGGCATGGCTTTTCTCATGTTTGTGTAGACCAGCATCTTCTTTCTAACAGGACCAAAAAGTGGGGAAGTAATTCTCAGCTTAGGGTATTATGTACTGTAGTTATGGCCTTGAATCTTAAAGCATTTAGTGTATTTTACTGTCATAGATTAGTCCAGCTTTCTACCAACCCACACCGTCCATAACATGTTTGCATCAAATAATTCCACAGTGTAACTGCAGGCCAACAGAACAAACAACTGGTTTTGAGTTTTACTCATTACTGGGCAATTTCCCTTGATGGTCCCCATCAGTTATTCTACTCTTTCTTCAGTACAAAGAGAATGCAATAAAAAGGCAAACTTTGCCTTCTTTATGCCACTCAGTTCACAAGTTTTATGTCTGATACCCTAAAGCCAACTCTTCAGACAGAAGAAGGATTCTCTGTTGGCTGTCCCTGGTACAGAAACGCCTCATATTTTTGATTGTACTGCCTCTGGGTTTTTTAAAGCCCTTTACATGGTTTTTCATGAGTGGAAGCAAGCTTGCACACAGTTTTGAAATATCTGTTAGTATTTTAGACGGAGTTGCATGCTTAACTGACAGGAAATTAGGGCTACGCACTGTGGTTAAGGAGTGCAGGTATCTTTATTATTTAGATTGATGGTACCTGACAACTAGATGAATCTGAGGTGAATGTTTAGTTGTCATTTGACATGTTTTTTTCAAATATCTGACTTGAAGTGAGAAGTAGCTGGATGTGTTCTAAGGAATTTACATCTCAGATTTGAAATCTGTATGTCAATAGGACAATTAAGGATCATAATGTCTCTTACATGCCCTAAATCAATGTCTTTAGTGTGGAATGTGCTAGTGAGGAGAGAAAAAAAAAAGCTTCAAGATATAAGAAGACTTAGTGTTGACTTAAGAGGATTTAAAGAGTGAATTGTATCTGTGTGTCTTGTGTAAAGCCATAGAATGACTTCCATGGACAGAAAGGCACATAAATGATGACACTCCATAATAGAGTTTCGAAAGCCAAGGCCTCCTTGGAATTAAACATTGTGAGAGAGGTCAAAGGCAACAAAAAGGGCTTCTTCAAATACGTTGCAGGTAAAACTAAATCTAGAGTCAATGTAGGCCTCCTGCTGAACGAGGTGGATGCCCTGAAGACAGAGGATGCAGAGAAAGCAGAGATACTGAACACCTTCTTTGCCCTTGTCTATATATCTCATGATATGAGGGGACTCGACTGATATCAAGCCCCAGACTACTGAGGCCCCAGGGGTAGTTCAGACAAGAGAGGAGTCTGCCCTGGTGGATGAGGACTGTGTTAGGGATAAGTTGAGCAAACTGGTTGTACACAAATCCACAGGGGCCCTGATGGGATGTACCTGCAAGTGCTAAGGGAGACAGCAGATGTCATTTCTAGGCCACTCTGCATCATCTCTGCTAAGTCCTGGGGATCAAGTGCATGGGGACTGGAGGATAGGTAATGTCACTCCAGTCTTCAATAAGGGTAACAAGGAGGACCCAATTAACTGTAGACCAGTGAGCCTCATCTCTATCCCAGGAAAGGTGATGGAACAATTTATACTTGACTCTGTCTATAGGCACATCAAGGACAAGAGAGTCATTAGGGACCCTCACCATGGCCTCACCAAGGGGAAGTTGTGCTTGACCCACCTGATAGCCATTTATGAGGGCGTAACCAGGTGGATGGATGATGGCAGAGCAGTGGATGTGATCTCCCTTGACTTAAGTAAGGCTTTTGACACAGTCTCTCACAGCATCCTCACAGCCAAGCTGTGACAGTGTGATCTGGATGATTGGGTAGTGAGGTGGATGGTAAATGGGCTGCAAGGACAGAGAGTAGTGGTGAATGGGACGGAGTCTAGTTGGAGGCCTGTACCTAGAGGAGTCCCCCAAGGGTCGGTAGTGGGACGAGTCCTATTCAATCGAGTCATTGATGATTTGGATGAGGGATTAATGTTCACTGTCAGCGAGTTTGCTGATGACACAAAGTTGGAGTAGTGGCCAACACTGCATTAGGCTGTGCTGCCATTCAGTGAGACCTGTGCAGGGAGAAATGTAATGACATATAATAGGGGCAAGTGTGTAGTCTTGCATTTGGGCAAGAACAACCACAGGTACCAGTAGAGTTTGGGGATTGACCTGTTGTGTAGAAGAAAGGGACCTGGATGTCCTGGTGGTCAACAGGATGACCATGAGCCAGCAATGTGCCCTTGTGGCTAAGAAAGCCAAAGGCACCCTGGGGAGGATCAGAAGTGGGGGTGGTTAGCAGGTTAAGAGAGGTTCTCCTCCCCCTCCGCTCTGCACTAGTGAGACAACATTTGGTGTATTTTGTTCTGGGCCCCTCAGCTCAAAAGGGACACAGATGCTGGAGGGAGTCCAGTGTAGAGCACCAAAGGTGATGAAGGAAGTAGAACACTAACATTACGACAAAAGGCTGAGGGAGCCAGGCTCTTCTTAGTGTAATGTTTTGATGGGACAAGGGGCAGTGGTTGTAAGCTGGAAAACAGTAGGTTCCACATCAATATGAGAAGGACCTTCTTCACAATGAGGGTGACAGAGCACTGGAAAGGGCTGCCTAGGGGGGTTGTGGAATCTCCTTCTCTGGCTATGTTTAAAACCTGCTTGGATATTTTCCGATGCGACTTGGTCTATGTGATCCTGGTCTGGCAGGGGGGTTTGGACTAGATGATCTTTCGATGTCCCTTCCAATCCCTGATCTTCTGTAATTCTGTGTGGTCTTTGCTTCAGTGTAGCCTGTTCCTGTGGTCAGAATCCCAGTTACTATCTGGGCAGGAATAGGGACTCATCATCAATGGTTCATGTTCTTTCCATGCATCTGTAGAATTTACAGTAACTGGCCCTCTAGCTGTAAAACAGGGAAGACTAACAGCAAGAACAAAGCATTTGAAAGTCAGCAAACTTCAGCCTCTATTTTCCATGGACTACTGTGCAACAATCCTGTTGCAAACAGATTAAAACAGCAGGGCAGCAATTGCATTGATAGTACCAATGTCTGTGGGTATTATTTTCCCCCAGGTATGGAGAGGAAGTCTTTGTGCACTTTCATCTTTAGTATATATAATTTCCAAGATGAAAACTTTTCTGGTAAGAAAGACAAGGTGAATATTCAGAAAATAAGATAATTCAAAGTATCTGATTGCCTATAATCTTGTCTTTTATCACATATGTAGAAGGTCCTGTTTTCACTATTAAATACGAGTGAACCTGATCAATGGAGGATAATAAGAATCAGTAATTGTTCTGAGGAAATGACCTCAAATTTATGAAGACTTTTTTTTTATTTGTAGTTAGATGTCTATGACTTATTTACCCTCTCAGTATTACCCTCTCCCTTCAGGGATGGATGGTTAAATGGATTTTATATTTTTTCCAGTTCTTCATTCTTTTGGTACTGGAAAGGTGACAGCTGATGACTACTCGTTAAACAAATTCTGTATTTCAGAGAAAAAGGTGGAGATCCAGGTCTGTGGGCTATCCATACACATTGTCATTCAGAAAACAAGTAACAGATTGAAACTACTTGAAACAGTTGAACCCTTCAAAAAGTGAGTCTTGACTTTTGGAATGTCTAATCTAGCCCTACTGTTGTCACAGTTACTTGCCCAGCAGTGACTAAGGTGAGGAGGCATTTCCTACGCTTTCTGCCAGTCAACATCCTATAGAGGAAGATTTGGTTTTTATTTGCTCAATGTGTTTTCCTTGTCCTCTTTTGAACTTCGTTGTTTTCAGTGCTGCTTTCATGCAAATATATCTCATATTATTTGTGCTGGAGAGGAAAATCCCAGGTACCTGTGATTGAATTTCCACATACACAATAAATAGTCTTACTGGATTGCAATCTGAATTTACAGGGAGAGATCAATTGAAAGCACATCATGTTGGATTCACAACAATCAAAGTGAGTGGAAACTTTGGGCTTTATTTATTTTTCATCACACTTCCTTCCAACAAACTGTTCAAACACACAGGGACGATGTTCCTTCTTCAGTTTGAAGGTTGTTGATGTAGCCGGAAGGCATGTTAGCATTTGGCCACCTTGAAGTATTTGTACATCACCATAAAGGTAAGTACAAGTTGCGTTTGACTTCTGAAGAACTGTGCTTTTACTCCGTCACAGTCCTCACAGAGGTCTGAAAAACTGAATGAACATAACATCCACATTCATTCCCTTTCCTTGATCACCATATGCAGAATCAAATCACAGTGTGCACTAATGGGATGAGATGAAAACTGGCAGCAGGCAGATCTTTGTACGTGTCTGATTTGTGTGTGTGTGGTTATGTGCAACGTGGACTCGTGAGAAAAGCTAAAATATCTACTGATTGGTTTTAATCCTGAAGTTTATGAAACATGCAAGATTGTTGCTTTGTGTCAACACTAAACTCTTTCCAAAATAGATTTACATCTGAAGAATGTTAAAAAACATTCTGCAAGCATTAGCAGCTGAAACACATGCTTGTGTGAAAGGATATGAAGTTTGGGAACAGGCAAACAAAAGTGGATTTTCAGTATCTAGTTTGTACACTGCAAGTCTGTTTTAACTGGGCATTTCAATGCTTAGCAGTAATGGGGTGTATTGTCTGAGGGTGTTGGAAGCCTTAAAGTTGTCTCAGACCATATACTCTGGGGGCTGAAAGCCTGAAGGCTGGCCCTTGCACATTTTGAAGTGCATGTTGTAGTGCAAGTTTCCCGTCAGCTTGTCTGCCGGCAGAAGTGAGATACTGCTGTTTGTAGGTGGAGGGGGAGTGCGTTTTGACTGAGAATTGTTATTTTAACAGCCCCC
>VXBP01002020.1:267137-338351 GCA_013400115.1 Rhinopomastus cyanomelas | reverse complement strand
CCCCCCCCCCCCCCCCCCCGGCAACTGTGAAGATATTTATTATAGAATAAACTCTACAATATGGCAGTGCTCATAACGCACTGGTCTGCGGCAGTGCACTTAATATGTATTTATTAATTACTGATATTTTCTGTCACTGTACAAAGCAGATGTTCTTCCTGAGTGAACATTTATTTCCTTTGATGCCCAAACGCATAATACTGAGTAAATGTAACTGCAAGAAGTAGTTGACAGTTTGGCTCTCTTATTTGTGGATAGACATGAAGTCATAAAAGTTCCTCCAAACAGTCTGTCTATTTATAGAAATGTCAAGATCTTGCTAGAAGCTTTAGTCAAGCAATATTAGTATTCCAAATTACATTAATTAGAGTATATCAAGCTATATTAACCATCCTAATACACTTTTCTATTAGAAAACTGTAAATGGTTGCACCGATGCTGCTTGAAAGAAGTGTATGGAAATATTTTTTGTTACCCATCTGCCTTTCTTGTTCTACAGGTGTCAGACCATGCAAATAGCTAAAAAACCCTCAGAATTTAGAAAAACTACTAAAATTAAGTTTAAGTAGTGCTGAATAATGCTGTATTTTATGGCTCATTAAGTAGACTCTTACAACAAACTTTGTTGTTTCCTGTAGGATTTTGAATAATGTGATCCCCATCCACAAGAAGGGTCGGGTGGAGGATCCTGGGAACTACAGGCCTGTCAGCCTGACCTCAGTGCCAGGGAAACTGATGGAGCAGGTTATCTTGGGGGCAATAACTGCGAACCTGGGGGATGGCCAAGGGCTCAGGTCCAGCCAACATGGGTTCAGGAAGGGCAGATCCTGCCTCTCCAACCTGCTCTCCTTCTATGATCAGGTGACCCACTTGGTGGATGTGGGGAGGCCTGTGGATGTGGTCTATCTGGACTTCAGCAAGGCCTTTGACACTGTCCCCCACNTCCTGGCCTGCATCAGGAATGGTGTGGCCAGCAGGAGCAGGGAGGTCATTCTGCCCCTGTACTCTGCACTGGTTAGGCCGCACCTTGAGTACTGTGTCCAGTTCTGGGCCCCTCAATTTAGGAAGGACATTGAGGTGCTTGAACGTGTCCAGAGAAGGGCAACGAGGCTGGTGAGAGGCCTTGAGCACAAGCCCTATGAGGAGAGGCTGAGGGAGCTGGGATTGTTTAGCCTTGAGAAGAGGAGGCTCAGGGGAGACCTTATTGCTGTCTACAACTACCTGAGGGGTGGTTGTGGCCAGGAGGAGGTTGCTCTCTTCTCTCAGGCAGCCAGCACCAGAACAAGAGGACACAGCCTCAAGCTGCGCCAGGGGAAATTTAGGCTTGAGGTGAGGAGAAAGTTCTTCACTGAGAGAGTCATTGGCCACTGGAATGGCCTGCCTGGGGAGGTGGTGGAGTTGCCGACTCTGGAGCTGTTCAAGGCAGGATTGGCCGTGGCACTTGGTGCCATGGTCTAGCCTTGAGCTGTGGGGTGACAGGTTGGACTTGATGATCTATGAGGTCTCTTCCGACCTTGGTAACACTGTGATACTGTGAATATAATGCCAGACACTGAGCTCAAAATAGAACAAGGACTTTCTGAGCTTTGCCTTAAATATGCAAAAAAGAGTATTTAATTGAATTTATGTCTAGATGTAGTAGCTCAGAGCTCTCACATGCGATTTAAAATCAATATATAGAAAACTTGTGTATTAGAAGGACAGTAAAATCAGAAGTTATTCCTTGTGGTAGATAAAAATGTTTTTTAAAACTTTTGGTGTATGACAAGATAAGAACTACAAGTACCATTCACAACTTTTTACTGGAGTCTTCAATACAGCTGTTTCAAAGTCTTAAGTTACAAATTCCTGGGGTGGGTACCTTGTCCTTCTTTCCCATTATAAGGTAAGGAAATACCGCAGCATCCACATGAGCGCGTGGATAGCAGACCTTACACAGGATTTACACAACAGCCAAGGTGACTTAGGGCATCCAACTTCAGGTGCGTTGTAGTCTCACATGGAAATTCTCAAGTGTCAGCTCTTAATGAATATTTTATGAAAAGGGATGCAAAAGGATTCTTCTTATTTATAAACAAGAAAAGAGGAATTGCTCATCCTCAGTTTTCTAGTATGTATTTTTAATTCCTGAACTTCACCTCTGTGCTTGTAAATGATCATATCCCTTGTTATAACCTAAAGCAATGTATGTTCTTATTTTTTTGCACATGAGTTGTGAAGAGCTTTGGGGGATGGAAGTTTTTAGAGTTGATTAGAAAGTGTCTGCTATTAAAAAGACCTGTTTCATTTCTTGAGATTTAGTTTTATCTAGGGACAAACTCTTTGGAAGCCTGTGGGCATTTGAAATGTCGCCACGTGTCAAGGCAGCTTAAATGGTGGAATCGTTTTAAGCTGTGAAATGAGCAACTAAGTGCAGAGACCTGGTTTGGTTCTAAGTGTTTGTCTTGGATAATGACGCACTGGCAATTTAAAAATCGTTCTTCATTAGTTTCAATGAGTGCCAGGCAGACTGCTTAGCTTAGAAAAGGAGGGGGGGGGGAAGAATCCAGTCTCAACAAACTAACCACAGGAGGCTCTTGCGTTATAGCAGTGCTCCAAAATGTGTTAAAATGTAAGGAGAATGTGGGAAGGCAGAGAAGAAAACCTCCTCTCGTCTGTTCTGACACATAGATAAGGGGATTGATCTGATGAAAACAAGTGGATTAATCTGAGTTACAATAGTTTGCAGTTATCAATATGCTTTTGTAATAAACTGCTACTTGTAGAAGGGGGAGTAAAAACCCTCCACCTGCCCTTCACTGATTCATATCATAAAAGAAAACATTAAAGGAACAGCGGGACAAGATGTATGTTTCAAGCAAACCAGAAGAGGTTTTCTTTTCTGTTTGATTTTGCACTTGGGGAATTTTACTTCATCTCTCCCTTCAAAAGTAGCAGAGAATTCATTTACTGTAGCCTGAGGTTAAGACAGCAAAACAAAGGCTGGCAACTTAACATACTTCAGAAAAAAAACCAAAATAATTCAATTAGACTAACTCACTTGGTTGTTCTTGGACACTTGTGAAGTCGGGAAGGACACAGAACTTCTGCTTTTAAAGGAGCTAGTCTGTAAACTAGACAGCAGAGTCAGGGAAAAGGAAAGGAGGGAGATTGAAAGGGAGCACTTGGACTGAACAGTCATTCAGCTTTTATTTCTTCCCCAAAATGAACAGGACTTTTAAAGTGTAAGACCAATAGTTCAGACCAAACAGACTTGTCAGAATAGATGAATTTAGTCTGGGATTTAAAATGCTCATTAAAGTTGAGGCAGTTGAATATTTCATACAGGTGGCCATATGATCGTGAGAACTTTGTCCTAATGATAACACAGCTGTTTCTTCTCTAAGGCAACATACTGAAACTTGAGTAATTTGTCTTCAAGACTTGATGCATTATCCTTTTACAGAAATTTTTTTGCTAGTCTGAGATTTCATTTGCTGAATTTTGAGAGGAAACAAATGTCAAAGAAACCTGCCTGGATGTGTTCCTGTGTGACTTGGTCTAGGTGATCCTGCTGTGGCAGGGTATTGGACTGGATGAGCTTTCGAGGTCCCTTCCAATCCCTAATGATACTATGATTCTGTGATTATTTCTAGGTTGTTTTGGTTTGTTGTAGTGGAGATACTTAAAGGCTTACTATGGTTGAATGAGCTGATATAGGTCATGTCATACTCCTGAATTTAAATTTGTAATGTTTTTGTTGTATGCGGGGAACTTGTAGATTTGGTTTTTTTTGGGAGAGTTTAGAAAAATCTATAGATATCTGCTAGTCTTCTACTCTTGACAGCCCAGTCTAATCAACTTGACTTAGGTTTCTTCTCTAACAGGAAAAAATAAAGTCAGTAAATGGGAACCTGTAGAGAATGTAAACACAATGCATGTTACATATGTTCTTCCTCGTGGGTTTTGCTTTTGAAAAGGGAATAAAGTTTCTGTAGGTCTGGGCTTAAGTGTGGACACTCCAACTGGGATTTATAACTGTACAGTGGACTCCTTAGGAAGTTTGTGTAGCAGACAATTACTTTTACCTTTGCCCAATCTCGTGATCTCACTGGAGGCCTCCTCTGCTCCCCTTCTTGCAGGTGCCACCTTTATAGGTCTAAGCTTACAAGTCCTTTGAAAGATGACATTCTAATCTCTGCTCCCCTCAAATGCTCTGTATTGCTTTGGACAAATATCTTGATCTTCAACTCCTCCTCCTGTGTTCTTTGCTTTTCAAACTAGCAATCTGAGCAGCCTTCAGACAAGTCATCCCTTAACTTCAACATAAAAATAAATGTCAATGGAAAAAATGTGTCCCTCTTCTTTCCATATTTCATTTGGTCTTTCATACTCGGTCACCCTGGTGATATAACTCATCCTGTTCAAAGCAAACCAGCAGTTCCCATGGTGCTGAAGAATCAGTTTTTAATCTCCTCAGTTAAAAATAGATTTAAGTTCAATAAACAAGAAGATGAAATCAATTTGTTTTTTTCCAGGACAGGTGAGTACATCTCTCCCTAATTTTCTATGTATTCAATTCCGTTCCAAATCCTCACAAGTAATAAATATGCTTTTACAAACATATTTAGCTTTCTTTTCAGATATAGGAGTTGCAGATGGTGGGGTTTTTATAAAAAAATATTTTATCTGGAAATAAACCAAAGAGGATTTAAAAATATGGTGGGGAAAAAACAGATGAAGAAAGGAATCTTGAAATGATCCAAGAAATTCAAAAGACAGCTCAAACCTATTATATTTAGTATCTAAGTGCCCATTTCCATTGTATTTTTCTTTTGAAAAAGAAGACATTTCAGATCTTCTTGTAATGATGACATCTTGGAGTGACTCTGCTAGTAGGGATCATGTGTGTTTTTGTTTTTGCCATAATAATCCACAAGTGGTGAAATAAATGTTTTATATTTCAAAGAAGTTTGACTATTTTTAATCTCCTCTAGCTTTGAGCATCTTTCTTCAAGTCCAAAGTTTGAAATTTTGTCTTTATTAGTGGGTTACTATTTATAACGTGTTAAATTTCAATAAAGGAAAAAGATTGTAAGAATTTTTGATGGAGAGTAATATACGCTTCTCTGTAAAATATTAACAGTCACTGAATCAACACAGAATCTCTTCCATCCTAAATGATTCTGTGACATAGTAAATATTGTGTTAAGAGAATTCTCTTAAGTCCTTTAAAAAGGCTGCAAGAAGTGAATGTGTTATGTAAATACATGGATGGCCTTGAGGAGATAGTTCATTACTTCTGCAAAACCAACTTTGTAGGTATGTAGCAGTTGGGAAAAATGCATCTTCTTACTTTTAAGAAGTGATTAGATTCCTTTTCATAGTTTATTTAAATACCCAACTAGACAAAGCTAGAGGAGCACAGTGTTTTGTATATCATGTTATTTGATTCTCCAAGGAAGGATTCTGCTTAAAGAGAAACTGAGAGGAGAATAGGCTTGTGTTTGGTTTCGATTGTGTGCTAATTTATACACTTCTTTTATAAGCTACTGAAAAGAGTTTTAAGGCATCTTTTCACATCTAGGGTTGCAACTATAAAGTACTTTTTTTACCCCTGTCCTCACATTATTCCAGTCATTCACAAATGTTGGTTATCTTAGAATCTATACTTCTTCCATGTGGCTGCAGGTCTCTTAAGTCTAACGGTACCTATAGCACTGCAACCTAACCACTGCAATGAGAGGGTATAGTGCCTTGTACTGTCTTGATGAACCATAGCCACTGAACCCACTGAGATCATGCAAGAACTTTAATTAGACTCAGGAACAATTAGTGTTGAATCAGAGCACCATTAGTTAAGATTTATGTACTATAGCCTAATTTAGGAGCTGCTTCTTTGAGTATCCAGCTGAACTTTTAATGCAAGTATTATCTTGTCTTTCATCAGGTGTGCTGTTCATATAATTCATTAGATATGGTATTGGTGTTGGACCAGAGCCGGGTCAGTGCTTTATATGCCCCTCTACAAATAGAAATCTTATAAAATGGAGCTAAGCTTAGAAATTATTTTTCTTAGCATTATCTGTCTGTTTATTGAAATTGCAACGGCTGTTGCTCTTACGTTGTCAAGCCAACGCACGTAGATGTATGTTGCCACTGGAAAGGGATTCCTCCCAGCACAGGACATGTAGCTCAGTGGTTGAGACCCTTGCATGCGTTAAAGGTAATAAGCATCCCAAACATGCAGCCCTGTCAATTGTACCGATAATGAATCGGGAAAGCTGCGTTTTCCATAGATTTAAATGAATTATTGTGAAAACGTTTTAATGACTTCCTGACCAAATTTACAATGAAAACACAGTTCAGCTAATTAATTTTGTTTATATTCATTTGACAGATGACTATGGCCAACGTTTGGAATTCCCTTTGGAGTGCAGTGTTAGGTTTTAATATGTATATTTTGTTTTCCAGCATTTTGCTTATAAAATAAGAATGAGCTTTCTGCTTCAGCCCTCCCTTTCTCTGCTGCCTGTATCAATCATATTAAAGACACACACTTTCTTAGAAAACTTTAAGTCCTCTGTCCTCTAAATGTAGAACTTCTTAGGTTCTGAAGTCAAATGAAAAGTCTAATCTCCTAGGAGATTTATATCCTTGTTGCAATATTCAGTCAATACCTTTAGTTATTTGGAAACGTTTAGTGATTCTCTATTAATATTAGAAGTATGTTAATATTTCATTGTCTTTTTGCTAAGGTTTTCTGTTAATCACTTACAGAAACAACCATTAAAAATTTAGGGACTGGATCAGCTCCATTTGTTGTGGATGTATTCAGTCGTGTCCTTTCATTCTTGCTGCTGTACATGAAAACACAGTGGCACAGTTGGAAAAAAACCTCCAACTGGCTTCAAGTTCCTATTTTGATGCATTTTTTTACTTACTGTAATTAATGATTGCATATTATCAGTATTATGGGAGCACTGAGAAACCTTGAATAAGAGTTTAATTATATCAGACACTATAGACATGCAAACCAAGGAAAAGAAAGGCTCTTCGCTAGCTAACTTATAATCTTAGAAGACAAAGATGGGATAAAGGAAGCTGCTTTGTCATCATTCTGCAGGTTGGGCTCTATCACAGATGGAGTTTTTTCTTCTGTCCCTCTCTTTCAATCATTTTCTCTCATTTAAAATGTCTTGAACACATACATAACCAGCTTCACAGAACTGTAGAATTTCTTCCTGGATGCCAGACCAGGATTGCTTTCGTAATGCTAAGGTATTTTACAGAATACATACAACTAACAAACAAATTTTTCAGCCCGATGGAGCTATCGGTCATTTTGCCAAGCCATGTAGTTAGTGATTGAGGGCAGTTTTCAACCCCCTGACTGTGGAGTGTTCCTGCCTGCAGAATGAGCAATGCTCGGTGTAATAAAATCTCTATTACTATTGCCATTTTTCACAGTTCTCTAAGCTTGTTGTTTGATAAATTACATGGAATTATAAAATACGGTTTATAAAATGCTTCTGGGACACTTGTTTTATCTTCTGGGCATATGTGGGAGTATGTCCCAAGGAAATCTGTTTTATGTCCACTTGCATTCTTGGTGAAATATGATGTGTAAAACTCGCCAAGTCAGATTCTTGGTGCTGACTCTTCAGTAGTAACACCTAAAAAGTGTCAAATGTTTCTGTATAAAAAGCAAGGTGTAGCACAACTGAAGGTGTTTGGGATTTATGCAAGACATTAAAACGTTATACAGGAGGAGTTATTTGAGGTGTATGATCTATTGGAAAAGAACAGGAAGGTTATTTTAGGAAAATGTCTTATTCAGTATAATTTATAGGAAAGCGATAGAGAGGGAATTTTCTATTTCTTTGATATTTTATTCCTAACAGTGCATTACTGAATATTATTTCTTCAGAAAGGAACATTTAACTTTATGCAGAGAAAAGATTTCTTCATGTGCAGAACTTTTCTTCTAATGCAGAATGGTATAATTACAACTAAAGATTATTGTTTTGTCTTTGTTGTTGTTTCTCCACAGACCCTACAAAGCAATTTACTTTACTTTTCCTTTTAATGCAAGCAAACACCACCTAATTATAGTAATCAGTTCACGCGCAGTAATCGTATTAGCTACGGTAGTTATTGTGTTCATCACCTGGACCTCTATTTGGGTTGATAGACAAATCAATAATTCTCAAGTTGGCAGAAGTGTGAGGCTGATTATGTGTTCAAGTGATCAGAGATCAGGCTGCATTTGATTAAATGAATTGGTTAGAGATTTTAACAATTAATGGTCTTTGCTAAAATATGACGAGCTAAAGAAATGCTCGGGCTCTACCCTTGCGGCTAAACTGTCATGCTCGGTGACTGCCAGGATTCAAAATGGAAAACCAGTGAAATGATACCCATGAGCCCTACTTGAGGTTTCAAGTTTAAAAAAAATTATTTCAGGCTTTCTGTTACTCATTGTTTCCTGAAAACATAAATGCACAAAAAGATGGTCCATCTTGGTACTGTCTTGTATGATTGTTTGTTTGTTTTCCCCTTAGAATGTGTTTGCAGCATTGCTGATTACTCATCTAACCAGCCGAGAGTAATGTGCAGCTGAGGTAAAAAAATTACTCTCTTGTAGTCTCCTTTGTGTTTGATGCTTCAGGATAACATGTTTCCTGGATGATGATTAATCGTACCAGTGGACAAGGGATTGGGCATTACTGAAAATAACAATATGGAGCTAGACAGTTGTTAGGACTTCTGTGTAAAGAAGTGTTCCTCAGACCAAAAATCTTGACCGAGATGAGATATCTGACTTAACTTCGGTAAGCATCTAAGCTTTTAATCGGCATAAGCAAAATCTACAGACTGTGTCCTACAGTCTTCCTACGGTAGATGCTTCATATGATCCGTGTGATAGGTAAACCCAAGAAATTTCCTACATTTAAAGGTCACTTTGTACTTTTATTTTCCTGTATCTCTGCGGTCTGCAGACTACTGATGGTCCTGGTGTGACCCATCTGGTGTTTGGATCCTTCAGGCTTTGTGTTTTAACACTGCACTACCTAGATGAAGCTGGATCTTTGCCAGCTGAAGGTCAGTTATATCCATGACCAAAGTGAATCAATCAAGCGGTAGAGTGAAGAAGCATCCCCAAACGCAGAGATAGAATGAAGGACTGAGAAAATGAGAAAGTGAGTGTTCTGTCCATCAAGATACACTATTTCTACAGAAGTAACTTTGCAGGAATTTACTTACCCCCCCTTAGCAAGGCCAGACTACATGAAAGTGATGCTCTACACATTACAATCCACTCAACAACAGCTCTGAAAAATGGTGTGGCCTGAGGTGCTTGTTACTGCTTTTACTGTGGACTTCTAAAGGGTGCTACAGTGAGATGTTGCAGGCAAGTAGAAGCAATGACCAGAGGCACAGATCTGCTTCTGTCTGAAGGGTGACTGCATGAAACAGAACTCTTCAAACTGAAGAAAGGGCACCTGAATTGAGATGTGATGTGATAGAACTCTGTAAATGCCTGTGTGCAATGGAAAAACAGATGGAGCAACTAACCACTGCTCTCCAAAACAAGCAGTGGAAGGAATCGCATTAAAGTGGAATCTCACAAGTTCAGAATAACAAAAATTCTCCCTTATGGTTAAATTCTGGAATTTTTGTCACAGAGTACTGTTGATGGTGTGTTTTACAGGAGCTCAAGTAATAAAAATTCCACTGAGAACCTGAATGCAATAAGCTGCCTTTTGCTCAGGAGACAGTTGAGTCACAAGCCGAAGAAAGCTGATGGACAGCACTATGTTGTGGGGTGCATCCACTGTTGATTACTCTTAGGGTCGTGAACCAGAGTTGGAGGAATCTTTTCTGTGTACAGCTGTTCTTTGACATGTAGTTTAAAAGAAAAAAAAAAAAACAAAAAAACAAAACTCCAAACCACAAAGTACAGTTTGAAATAGTAAAGACAGCTGGATTTTAGCTTGTAAGGTTTAGAGATTGATTCTGAGTGAGCATCCTTTGACAAGTCTAGCACATAGCCACAAGATCACTGAACCTCAGCAGTGTTGGGGATGGAACTCAGATGGGTGCTGGTAACATTCAGAAAATGGAAGCAAATTCATATGGCAAGAAATCCTCAAATAGAATCACAGAATCACTCTAGTTGGAAAAGAACCCTGGGATCATCAAGACCATCATCAATACCCTACCTTACAAGTTCACCCCAAACCATATCCCCCAACACCTCATCCACACGAACTTTAACCACATCCAGGGATGGCGACTCAACCAGCTCCCTGGGAAGCTGATTCTGGTGCCTGACCAACCTTTCTGTGAAAAAAATTCTTCCTCATGTCAAGTCTAAACTTAGCCTATTGTAACTTGAACCCATTCCCTCTTGTTCTGTCACTAATTGCTTGTGAGAAGAGACCAGCACCAACCTCACCAGTGCAAATTACAGGGGGACAATAACCTCCCTACTCCTGTTGGCCACACTATTTCTAATACAAGCCAGGATGTCATTTGCCTTCTTGGTCACCTGGGCACACTGCTGGCTCCTAGTCATCTTCTCGTCAGTTAGAACCCCCAGGTCCCTCTCCAGCCACACCTCCCCAAGCCTGTAGTGTTCCATTGGGGTTGTTGTGGCCCAAGTGCAGGACCTGGCACTTGGCCTTACTGAAGCTCCTGCCATTAACATTGGCCTGTTGCTCCAATCTATCCAAGACTCCCTGAAGAGCCTCCCTACACTCTGGCAGATGAACACTTTCACCTAACTTGGTGTCATCTGCAAACTTACTAATGAATCATTCTGTGTCCTTATCAAGATCATCAATAAAGATGTTGAACAGAGATGGTCCCAACACCAAGCCCTGAGGCTGCCACTTGTGACAGGCTGCCTGCTGGATTAACTCCATTAACCACTACTCTTTGGGCCTGGCCGTTCAACCACTGTTTTATCCAGCAGATTGTGTGCCTGTCCAAGCCAGGAGCAGCCAGCTTATCAAGGAGAATTCCATCGCGAACAGTGTCAAAGGCTTTTTGAAAGTCCAGATAAACAATATCCACAGCCTTTCCTTTGTCCAATAGGTCATGGAAGGGGATCAGGTTTGTCGGGCAGGACCTGCCTTTAATAAACCCGTGTTGGCTGGGCCTGATCCCCTGGTTGTTCTGTATGTGAAGTGCAATGGCACTTGAGATGATGTGTTCCATGGTGACCTTCCCTGGTACTGAGGTCAGAGTCTATAATTTCCTGGATTCTCCTTTCTGCCCTTTTTGTAGATGGGTGTTACATTTGCCACCTTCCAGTCCATTGGGACCTCCCCAGCTAGCCAGGATTTCAAGTAGATAATGGAAAGTGACTTGACTAGCACATCTGCCAACTCTTTCAGCTGGATGGGGTGCAACCCATCCAGCTCCATAGTCTTGCATATGTCTAAGTGGTGTAGCAGGTCTCTGACCACTTTCTTTCCAACTGTGATGGCCTCATTCTGCTCTCCCTATCTTTCTCCCAGCTCATGAGGCCTGTTGTTCAGGGAACACCAAGTTCCACTGCTAAAGACTGAGGCAAGGCAGGCAGTGAGTACCTCACCCTTTCCACATCATCTGTTACTAGGTTTCCCTCTGAATCCAAAATAGGATGGAGATTTTCCCTGGTCTTCTTTTTGTTATTTATGTATTTGTAGAAACTGTTTTTATTATCCTTAACAGCTGTAGCTGTTCCTTGGCCCTTGTGATTTTCTTTTGGCAGAGTTTGACTACATCCTTAAAGTCTTCCTGAGAGGCCTGCCCCCTCTTCCAGGGAATATAGACTCTCTTTTTTTGCCCTTGAGGCGTAGCCAAAGATAGTATTTAGCCAAGTTGGCCTCCTTCCCTGCCTACTCATCTTTGGTCTCATGGGAACAGCCTGCTCCTGTGCCCTTAAGACTTCCCTCTGGATATATCTCCAGCCTTCCTGGACTCCGGTATCTTTCGGAGCAACCTCCCACGGGACTTCGTCAATCAGTCTCCTGAACAGGCCCAAGTTCGCCCTCCGGACCTCTAAGGTAACAGTTTTACTAGTCCTCTCCTTGTTTTCCCAGGGGTTGAAAACTCAATCAGCTCATGATCACTGTGCCGCAGATGACCTCCAACCTTTACTTCTCCCACAAGTTGTTCTGTGTTCACAAGAAGCAGGTCCAAGAGGGCACCTTCTCTGGTTGCCTCTCTCACCAGTTGTGTCAGGAAGTTATCTTCCACAGAAGTTCCAATTCTCTCCAGGAACCTCCAGGGCTGTTCTCTCTCTGCTGTGTTATATTTCCAGCAGACATCAAATAGGTTGGGCATCAAGGAAAATGTAAATATACATATATTTTTTTTCTGTAATGTAGCTTAATACAATGTTTCTTTAAGATATTTTAAGGACATTTCATATTACCTGCAAAACTTGAGTGAGCTGAGTTCCAAGATTATATTGCAGTATGCCACAGGAGGTGTAAAAAAAGACTTTTTCTAGAAGTCTTTCTGTGGCCTTCACTTTTACACAAATAGATTGTGGCAGCAGATGAGAAGTGATGCTATAGAAGTTAGTCTTCTTTCAGGGATAGGATTTAGCCCCTTTGGGTCTGGATTTTTTAAACATTTGAAGAATGATTTTGGGGGTCACTAAGTGTCTTTGAGAAAAGATAGGGCAAAGAATGTAGTATGTAACCTTCTACGTTTAAGTCTGCTCCAAATGAACATAGTGAAATCCCTGATAGATATGATGACCCTCAGCTAGTTTTTCATGAAAGAACTGTGACACCCTTGGCGCAGGGTGGCACAGGTGACAGCTGGTTCCAGGATTGTAGCTATCACTGCACCCGCCTATGAGGACTTGTTCTGCAGTTGATCAAAGATGTAATTGCTCCCAAGTTGGCTGCCACTGTCCTCTTTGTAATTCTACTTGCAATACTTTTTCTTTCCTTCTAATGTCTGTCTTCCTCCCCATCTTCCAAAGTGGAGAAGGTATCAAGGCCTGGAAAAGCAAACAGTTTACTTTCTATGTTCCTTAACTAAAAAAATGATAACAAATCAACAATTTTTAAAGTTTTCCTTATGAAGTCAACTGTGCAGATTGTGAAGTGTGTGCAGGTTTGCCACAGAAATGATGATTTGGTTGAACTGGAGAAAGCAATGCAAGAGGAGTTTCTCCTGTCCACCTACAAACACTTCTTTCTCTCTGGCATGTGTGTAGCTGATACCAGTTTAATGCCATACTACTTTCACTGCTCTCCACAGTTCATAGCTTTAATCCATAGGAACATAAAGCAGAGAAATTATTTCATAGAATCATAAGGGATTGGAAGGGATTTAACTTGCTTCAAGACTATAATTTTTAATACTGTTTTCATTCTGTTTACTCTCCCTTAAGCTATGATAAAGGGTCACTGTAAACAAAGACCTCTACCGAACTTGTGTTAATCAGTTTTGTTTATCATTTTGCATTTCTCCTTTTGTAAAAAAAACCCTGCATTCTCCTGTTTACCAGAAGCAGAGCAGTTCTTCTGTCTCCCATAACAAATATTTCCTTTTCTCATTCCCTATTGGAAAAGCTTTTGAGGATACAGTCTTTAGCCAATTAAAGCTAAAATATAGAGTACTCTCAGAAAGGTACTTCTTATTCTCAATTTTATAGGACAGATTGCTAAGAGTGATCTTGTTTTTCCCACATTTTTAACTATTTTGTTTCCAGGAATTCCTTTGTAAATCTCAAAAATATTCTCTGCAATTCCCAAAACGTTGTCTAAATGTTAGTGCTACATCTGGAGATTTTCCATCAGCCCTAGCCATATCCTCATGGAGTTCTCTAGACTTCAAAGTCACTTCAAAGATTGTTAACAATTGTCCCCAATGCTGCACACAGGGAGTTCAGTTATGCTGAGAAACACTGAGCAGAGAAGTAATTGTTATCTGGTAAATCAGATCAAAGTGCAGGTTTGGTGGCTGCATGCACTTAGCAGCTATTTCTGTGAGCAGTGATTAAAACATGTCTCACTGACATAGGAGCTTAAGTGAACAGGGAACAGAAATTATGCTGATACGCAGGGACTGCTAAATTAGCTTGAAACTTGGAACATGTAAGACTCAGCACCCTAGTTGCTGGAGAGAGGTTCAGGTAATTTCTAGACATAAGTGCAAGTTATTTATCTGTCATCTGTGCATTTAGATATGTTCAATATCTATTTTTAAATGTGAGTCTCTTATCTGGTGTCAGAAGTATGAACTGCCACCTGAGGTTTAGACATCAGTTCTGAAGGTCTGTTGATGTGCTGGATTATTTGTGTGTTCATGGCAACGGGGATTTGAACGAACTTTTGTCACTGTCCTTACAGTGTTCCTGGACTTTGCACGTTATGCTCACAGTTCTGTCTATGTCTCATAAACAAATGTGGTCTAATGTAAATAAATGTGATAGTAAGTGATACAGGTTTAAAAAAAGTCCTTACCACATGATGGTTTTTGTTCTTGAAGGTACTTCTACAGCTTTGTTAAAGATATCAGTTGAACAAAACAAATGAGGAGTTATTTATGCAGTTACTGAGACATCTTCTGCTCTCCTTAGTTGGACTCTCATCCCCTCTATGAAGACCCAGCATTTCACTGATAGCGTATCTCTGTTCTTCAAACTCTTCTTTGAGAGCTGACTACAGCAAGAAAGAAGAAAAATACAAAGAACAAAATTAAAAGAATAAATCAGCGTCTAATAGCTGGTTTTGGCTGAATGTTGAAGAAGGTAGGGCAATAGCTCTTTTGCATGAGGTAAAAGAGATGGAAGGTGCAAGGTGCTGTCTCTTGACGCTCTTCTAGGTACGCTCTCATAGGTGTGCTGGGTTTCCAGGTTTCCCCAGAGTTAGCCACGTGAATGAGATTTCCATGTAAGTAATAGGAAAGCTTGGTAGACAGATGATGGAGAGAGAGAAATAATCTGAACCATTCCAGACACGTCAGATTGCACTTTCATGGAGACTCCTTGACAGTCAGCAGTAATAGGTGTTTTAGGCAGCACCAGCAGTTGTTGTGGCTCCTCTACCTGAGGTAATTTCTCTTTTTTTTTTATTCTGAGTGTTACATCTCCAGGATAACTGAAGTGCGACAGGTTTAGGAAATACATTTCCTGGATAGATCAACATAGATTCATGGTTGGCTCTTATGTAAATATTTAAACTATTCTTTTGGCTTTACAAAATGAACGTAGAACTGGCATAATCTTGATGTTTGCCTAAACAGAGGTATTAGTTGTGGAGTTTGAGTGGTAGTTAAAGTTTGAAATTTGAAATTATCTTTACAGAGACAGATATTTAAAACCCTAAATAAGTCTTCTGGCACCAACAGCATTAAAGCTTAGTTACAGGTTTCTTGTTGAAAATTTTCTCTATTTCAGAGAGCTGTGTGACAGTAGTACAGAAGACTCCTAAAGCTTAGGGAGATCAATAAAGTAACACCCAAACACCCTGCATTTGGATCGTTCTTGATGGATAGACTTAAATCAATAAATACAATTTAAGTCCATCCATTGATGATGTCTAAATTCCCTTCGAACCTAAAACATACTATGATTCTTTGAAAATTTCATATAAACTCAAATATTAGATCCTGTAAGATTTTTTTTGAGTGGTTTTAATTATTTTGGTGGCTAAGTAATGGCAAAACTCTATTCCTGTCTTGTTTCATTCTCCCTAATCAGGAAAGTACTATGTATTGAATATTTAACAGTAAAATGTTAAAAAAAATAGTTAAAATAGTGGGAGACTGACTTCTCTTTACATTCTTGTTCATTGTTCAAACTTGTCAGAGTTCATTCTAAAAGTCTCTGGAAGACTTTTATGGGACTAAGGTTTTTTTGTGGATTAAGATGTAGTGGATCCTACTTAGTGGAAAGTGATTGAACTGCAGTCAGTGACTATGCATAAAGCTGGCAGTAGGGACTGACTCACGAGACAGGAGCAGCTTCACTTCACTGATGTTGTTTCTGTTCAAAGGAGTTACTCCTCTCCTCTGTTGTTTGATTTCCATTCCCATCTTTGTGACTCAGTAGCTTAACTCTATGATTTATCCCATATTAAGCAGGCATTGATTTTTGCCTCTCATTAATACACTCTGAAGTAGTTTTCAGTGATGCAGTGACTGTTATACAGGCATTAGAGCCTACAATATAGAACTTTTATAGGTCACAAGTTTAGCTATCTCCATTTGTATATGAGGGCCCAGAGAACTGGCTGTGTCTGCCACACAGAGATATCTAAAGCATTTCATAAACATTTCCTGGCTAGTCCTGGATGATAAATGATGATGCACTCCTCGATCAGAGCAAAATGAATGATAAGGTTCACATGAGCGATGAGAGGAGAGAGATGCAGTCAAGTATGTGTGATTTTTACATGCAAACATATTCTTGATTCTGTTATTATAGTTAAGAGTAAGTGCTAAAGCATTAGATCCTCATTTTTGCAATGGAATTGCACTTCGAGTTCTCTGCTTATCTGAAAGGGAAGTGATAGTTCTTTGTTTCCATTTGATCTATTTTTTTCCCCTCCAGCATAATGAAGAATAATGATACTTTTAGATGTTGACATTTTAGAAAGCTGAAATGGTATGTAGTAGACTATAAATGATGAAAGCTTAATGAAAGTTATTTTCTCATAATAGCTCTAAATTGGCTATTTTCACAGAGTGGAGTGGGTCCAGTGGATTGAGCTTGAACTTTTTACCCCTCTGTAATCCTGTGGTTACCAAAAGTAATGTGGAATGATTTTAACTGCTTGGCTTTTAAAAATCCAGAGTGAAAAGAACTGATTCAGCTTGAAGCTTCACATTATTCCTAAATGTAGGAATTGGTTACTCTAAAGACCTGAAGGATTGTTGTTTCCTGATGTAATGCTTTGCATGCTTGGCAGTGAAAACCAGAAAAGCAGTAGGAAATGGGCATTGAAAACTTCTGTATCATGATAAAGCTTTTATATTATCCAAGGTGCAAGGCAAAATATAAAACCTTTCTAGTAAATCAGCCTGTAATCATTTAAAACTTGTAGGGCTGGAAGGCTACTAAATCTCATTTGTCTCTAGAGTGTTAGGAAGATTTTCCCGAACATATAATGAAATGAAAATATCCCCAAATTTTCTCTTAAAAAATTAAATTAATCTAAACGCCTGATTTCGGCAGAACCCTTTTTTCAGTACTTCAAATTGCTGGAAGTTTTGCCATCTCGATTCTTGCAGATGTTCTCAGTGTGTTGTGATTTCTCATGCTCATGCTACAGTGAGTTAAAGGTCCAAGCTAATAAACCTGAGCTGTGTTAACACATTTCTAAAAGGAAGTTTTCTGCCCTCAAGTGTAATTTTTTAGATATAAATCTCTATTATATTAACAGTTTTCCAGAGTGTATGCATTTCTAGGAAAGGCTGACTTTAATTCTTGTAGTTGTCTCAAGTTTAAGACAGGGTAATAATATTTAAACAGTCTGAAAATGTCATCAAGGCAAACTCCTTACCAGAAATAAATGTTTTCAAACCTAATATGGTTCTATCAATTTATTAAGCATAAGCTGCTATTTGTAGATGATTGATGGAATTAATGAGGAAAACTCTTCTTTTGTAAACCATAATTTCAGAAGCTTAAAGTTCCCAGTAAACTGTTTGTTCACCGTACAAAAGTAATAGAAGTGTCTTGTTGAACTTCCTAAGGATATATTCTAGTTGCCTGACAATGGACTGGGGAACAATTCATTTAAAGTTCAATGAACATAGAACTAGAGTAATTTATTCAAATCCACCACTTACTAAATCAGGATTTGACTTTTTTTTTTTTCCCTGACGAATAAAATGGACTTGAAAAGAATTAGCTAAACCTCTGTGGAATTGTGACAAAGTAATTCTGATGACTCTGTTGTCTATTAGTTTTTACTGCCAGCAAGGAATGCAAATGGAGATGAATACATTTCCCATTGTTTTGTGGATTGTCAGAGAGGGATTTATTTTTAAACAGTTTATTGTCTTGACATCATCCTCCTTTCAAGACAAGTAACAAGGAGATAATCTACCTGCATTTTGATTAGGCACCTGAAGTATCTCAGTAGTTGACAAGAAGAGGGGGGGGTTCTTTCTCCAACAGTAGTAAACTCCGTTAAAATCCAAACACTGAAGGTGTTGAGTTTGGATGGTTTTCTGATGGGCATGAATAATTTAATTGCTTGAATTTAAAACATTACAATGATAAATTGCAGTGAAGGTTGAGGGTCGCCTTGGTTGCAACGACCATGAGATGGTGGAGTTCAGGGTCTCATGTGGTAGGGACAGAATAGCTAGCAGAACCACAACCCTGGACTTCAGGAGGGCCAACTTTGGCCTTTTCAAGCAATTGCTAGGAAAAATCCCATGGGACAGGGTACTGGCCAGGCAAGGCAGCTCAGGAGAGCTGGTCAACATTCAAAGACTGCTTTCTTGCAGCACAAGAAATGAGTATCCCAACAAGGAATAAGTCAAGGAAGGGAGCCAAAAGACCTGCATGGTTAACCAGGGAACTACTAGGCAAACTGAAGAGGAAGAAGAAAGCCTATAAGTCATGGAAGGAGGGGGTGGCCACTTGAGGTGATTATAAGGCTCTGGTGAGGGAATGTCGGGATGCAACTAGAAAGGCCAAGGCCTCTTGGAATTAAACCTTGCAAGAGAGGTCAAGGGCAACGAAAAGGGTTNGAGGCTGTTTCCGGGCACATCAGGGACAGGAGGGTCATTAGGGACAGTCAGCATGGCTTCACAAAAGGGAAAATCATGCTTGACCAACCTGATAGCCTTTGATGAGGGTGTAACCAGGTGGATGGATGATGGCAGAGCCGTGGATGTCATCTATCTTGACTTAAGTAAGGCATTTGACACGGTCTCTCACAGCATCCTTGCAGACAAACTGAGGCAGTGTGGCCTAGATTTTCGGGTAGTGAGGTGGATTGTAAACTGGCTACAGGGTAGAAGTCAGAGAGTGGTGGTCAAGGGGACAGAGTCTAGTTGGAGGCCTGTATCTAGTGGAGTGCCCCAGGGATCGGTGCTGGGACCGGTCCTGGTCAATCTATTCATTGATGACTTGGATGAGGGATTGGCATGCACTGTCAGCAAGTTTGCTGATGACACAAAGCTGGGTGGTGTTGGGTTATCCGTTATGATTCTATAAATGCATCTTGCATATCAATCTTGGCCCAATTTTGTTAATGTATATGTTTCTGGTTTGGTAGTTACTGCTTCTTTAATCTAAACAAAGACAAATACAACATGACATTCTTGAAATGCCAAGTTCACCTGAATACTACTATGGAAATGTAGGGGCTTTTTATCAGAGCCATAAAGCATATTTTATTATGCTTGAGGGCCCGAAAGAAGGAAACATGAGCTTCTGATGGCTATATTGTTGTTGTAACATTATTCTCACTACCTTTAAATCATCTTTAGATCAGGGCACCAGAGCCTTATGTCCTCTAGGAGAAAAAAAAGCAAGACTGGCTCAGGCACCTACAGATGTAATACAAAACAAGATATAAGTGACGAAAAAAGAAATGCATTTCCTTGTCTTCTCAGTGAGACAATATGGAATATCTATTTAAACACCGCTCAAGCTGAGGGATCTACAGCTGTACACAGCTCCAAAATTCTTAATCTCATTTTTTTCCCCATCCTTCCTTTTGAAGGCATCTCAGATGTGGGTAGGGTGCTCACAGCAGCTGACAGGATCTGGCAGAGTCTGCTCGTATCCAGCTGCCAGTTTTCTGACTCGGGCAGGTCCAGGCAAGTCCATTTATCCTGTAGCTCAGCAGCAGTGTGTTCTGTTGGCTTCATCACGGGATACAGAGAAGGTGCACAGGCATGGTGTTGTGGCTGTTATGATTTAAGGCTATAACCAAGACAAAGCTTATGGGAGAGAAGATTTTAGGCACGTAAGCCCTTTTTCCTACGGATTGTGACATGCTCAGTCAGGATTTTGACAATATCTTTGGTAGCATTCTAAAGAGGAATTGCCAAACTAGGACTGCTTTAATGGAGAAGGGAGGATGTATTCCTGAGACACTTTCAAAAGGCCAGATGGGAAAATAATTACAGAAAATTACAAAATCAAATGACAAGTTGATGAAATCCAAGCATTGCCTCTTTCCAAGTAAAATTTGCCTGACAAACTTGACAAATACGCATGATCTGCATTATGGATTGCCATGAAGGACAGTGATGAGAATGACTTAAATGCATAAAACCACAGGGAAAAGAATGGACTTGAGGGATTGAACAGGAGGAAGCCATATGTACTGCTGCCTCTGGTGACTTCACAAGCAACAGCTCCTAAGGGAATTTAAGGTTTTGTTACTGAGGGAGCCAAAAATATTTGCTTATTTTGGACAGAACTAAATCTGCCGGGGTTAACCCATGTATGAGCTTAAAGAAATCTAAGCGTATGTGTGTGTGTGTGTGTGTCTGAAACAGATTTTAAATGGTCTGAAAAAGACTCTCCTACATCTCTCTGTTAGACCTCACCTGTTGGCTCTTCCCAGAAGAATACTTTGGTTTCAGTGCAACAAAATCCTTTCTGGTTTCATTTCTGTTTGGTTCCTCTGCCACATTATCCCAGCCAATTCATGGAAAATGAATATCTTTGGTCTTGAGCTAGTTCGGATCTCATGACCAAAGCCCTGCATGATGTAGGATTTATTCTGCCCAATTACACACCAGCCCATAGGATCTGCACTGTAACAGAAGATTTCATAAGCTTGTCTTTATCAATGAGTATTTCAAGAAAAAAGTATATAGCAGAAAGCAGTGGCCACCATTTCTCAGGAAGAATCCTGTACTGTAGGGATACTTGTTTAGGTGAGTAAGTAGCCTCTTAATCCATCATTTGACTCAATGCTTGACTACACTCTGCAAAGTGAAAAAAACCCTCTTAGAAAATGAGCCAACTGGATTTATAGTTTATGCAACATTTCTCCTTTCATATTTTTCTTAAAAACCATAGTAAAGGACAATATTTGAGGAAAATATGCATAAGTAAATGATTAATACATCTTCCCTTATGTTTGTATACTTTTAATTTTATTTGTGTGTATGTTTGCCAAGGTAATAGACTTGGAACATTAAAAGCATAGGTGCCTTAACAAAAGTTTCAGCATGAGTTAAAAATGAAAAGCTATGAGCAGTGAACATGAGAGCTTTATCATGGCTGTGATAAGGGGGTGGAGAAGAGACAGCAGGAATATTAATGGATTCAGCAGCAACCTGAAGTGTCTCTGGAAAAGGAGGTGTGTTGGAGGACATATATTCTACCCTATTGATGTATGGAAGTGCTACTATGACGGAAGACAGGGTATTTGTAAAGAAATGTGAATTTCTGAATTATAATATTTTAGCAGACCCCAGCATCGAGTAAAGAATGGGAGAAAGAACCTGTTATTTGCGAAGCTCTTTAAAATTACCAAATAAATCTCCACAATTTCATTAAAAAGGTAAATTATTTCAGGTGAAAACAGAGGAAAAAGGTAATGAAAAAAGAGATACACTATCCTTAGAATTATAGAGGGACTTTGGTTTGTGGGGCTTTGGGTAAAGAAAAAAAAATTCTTTACTGTCATTTGCATACCTGTAGCTAGGTGCTAATTCTTCTCATAGACTCATCAGTTTGCTTCCATTGTAGTCTGGCTCATTCACTAGCACTGAGGATGTAACTGTGTAGTGAAAACTTCTCAGAAGGGGTTAAAGCAAGATAATTTTATCCACTTGCTCTTTTACAAGTGAATTCAGAACCAGAGTGTATAAAGTGTTAGAAGAGTCAAGTCAGCTTTGTCTCTTCCTCAGAACAGCTGAGGCCCATTTTCACCACTTAACACCTTTTAAGTACCAGAGTCCTAGGTGCCAAATTTGTAGCAATATTAGTGCTTCCAGAAACTATTGACGTGTGCACACACTTCTTTCCTACAAAATATGTGGCTTCTCAGAATGATGGCGGTATGCTCACATTATGAGACAGGAGATGAACATCTTTAGAAACTGAATGGAAGAACTTGGTTTTTGTTTTGTCACCGTTTCACTGTCACTGATAAGAAAAATACCTTTACAATAAGTAGATAGGATCTCTAGTAGCTCACCACCACTGAAAGTCACATACGTGAGCTCCTTCAGATGCAACCTGGTGCCAAAAATGTGTTTGGTAACTGATTAAATTCAGTTTGACAGACTGTGACACCAGGAATACTATTGTGAGTACTGTTCCCTTTTCTTACTGTCATCACGGGTTTGTTTATTTATCTTCCTGTCTTTGATTTCTGAGAAATCATTGGTTGTGCTGTATGTCATACCCATTGAATTACATTCCTAGAAAGATTTCAAAGTATAAATTTCAGCGTGTCAGGGGTTATAACAGTCCACTTTGGGAATCCCATGCCGTGGTATTTAGAAGAAAATCCATTCTAAAACCACAAGGAGAGTAAGATGAATGAAACCTAAGAATGGAGAGAGTTTCTTTGCATCTACCTGGACTAAAAGTACTTCTGAGAAAAGCTCCCTTGAAAACAAATAAAAACCTAGTCACGTTGTTAAAATTCATATTAATAACAAAATTTAATACTACATTAAAAAAAAATAAATTGAATCAGAGTAAATTGAAATAACTCAGTATGTGTTGGAAAGAAGTGACCAGAACTGTACGCCGAAGTGGTGGCTGTCCCATAATTGCATCATGTCTCATCTCATGCTCGTTTTTTCAACTGTTAAATTCTGCAACTGGTTTCTAGTAACAATGTGAAGAGGATAATTTTCTGTATATTTGGCTTCTAACTTCTGCTTCAGAGAAAACAATGACACTAACATGAATTATAGGTGAATGGTGAGGCAGCAGTGAACTGCATGAATCTGACAATCTGAGGAGCAAGGGGGCTTGTGAAATTCATAGGAAACTGGAGTGCTGCTCTCTGTAATTACCCAGTGACACTACTGCACGCTCTGGTATTGATTTCAATACAGTCTTCTCTTGCCACATGCACTGTGCTATTCATTAGCACTTTCTGTTTCCAAAAACAAAAACTCTGAGCAAACATACCTGCAGGGCTGATGCTCATCTTTGGGAAGGCAGAGAGTAAGAATCTGACAGGCACTACAGAATCAACACAGGCACTGCCAAAACATTGTTTCTGAAGGAAAAATAATGAACAAAACCCACATCAGCTTCAGGACACTCACTGAGACAAAGTAAAAGACATGAAAACCAAACTCCGTAGTTATGCAAAACAGTGCAAAATAGAAATTCTCTGTCATACCTGCAGATCCAGGGTCTCTGCAAATGGTTCTGCTGTAGCTGTAGGAAGTAACCAATGAGCAGCTATCAAACTCAACTACAACAAAACATATCCCTATTCTAAATTTAGTGTAAGTTAATATTAACTGTGTGTTGGTGATGGAGTAATTTTCAGACTAGTCTGGTAATGCAGGAACAATATTAATGGAATTATCAAGTCATTAAGGACTGGAAGGGACTTTGAAAGATCATCCAGTCCAATCTGCCTGCCGGAGCAAGATCACCTAGACCAAATCGCACAGGAACATATCCAGGCAGGTTTTAAACATCTCCAGAGAAGGGGACTCCATAAGCCCTTAGGCAGCCTGTTCCAATGCTCCATCACCCTCACTCTGAAGAAGTTCTCACATTTGTATGGAACCTCCTATGTTCCAGCTTTCATCCATTGCCCCTTGTCCTATCACTAGATGACGCTGAGAAGAGCCTAGCTCTATCCTCCTAACACCCACCCTTCAAATACTTATAGACATTAATGAATGAGGTCACCCCTCACTCTCCTCTTCTCCAAGATAGAGACCCAGCTCCCTCAGCCTTTTGTTATAAAGGAGGTGCTCCGCTTCCTTCATCATCCTCGTTGCTCTACGCTGGACTCCCTCCAGCAACTCAGTGTCCTTCTTGAACTGAGGGGTCCAGAACTGGACACAATATTCCAGATGTGGTCTCATTAGGGCAGAGTAGAGGGGGAGAACAACCTCTCTTGATCTGATAACCACCCTGCTTCTGATCCAACCCAAGATGCTATTGGCCCTCTTGAGCCAATTCTGGCTTATGGGCATCCTGCTGTCCACCAGGACCCCCATGTCCCTTTCTCCTAAACTGCTCTCCAACAGGTCAATCCCTAACCTCTACTGGTACCTGGGGTTGTTCTTGCCCAGATGCAAGACTCTACACTTACCATTGTTATACTTCATTACATTTCTCTCTGCCCAGCTCTCCAGGTCTTGCTGAATTGCAGCACAGTCTGCTGGGCTGTTGGTGACACCATCCAGCTTTGTGTCATCAGCAAACTTGCTGACAGTGAACATTAATCCTCATCCAAGTAATTAATGAATAGATTGAATAGGACTGGTCCCAGCACCAACTCCTGGGGCACTCCACTAGATACAGGCCTCCAACTACATTGACCCACTCTCTGGCTTCTATCCCGCAGCCAGTTCACCATCCACTTCACTAGCCTATTGTCTAGACCACACTGCCTCAGTTTGGCTGTGAGGATGCTGTGTGAGACTGTGTCAAATGCCTTACTTAAGTCAAGATAGACCACATCCACGGCTCTGCCATCATCCATCCACCTGGTTATGCCCTCATAAAAGGCTATCAGGTTGGTCAAGCACCCTTTGGTGAAGCCATGCTGACTGTCCTTAATGACCCTCCCATCCTTGATGCACCTAGAGACATCCTCTAGGACAAATTGTTCCATCACCTTTCCTGGGATGGAGATGAGATTGACTGGTCTATAGTTACCTAGGTCATCCTTGTTACCCTTTTTGAAGACTGGAGTGTCGTTTGCTATCCTCCAGTCCCTAGGCACCTCTCCTGATCCCCATGAATTAGAAAAGATGATGTTAACCATCAGTTTACAAATCCTCTGCACTATTAGCAAAATGAAAAATGTAGTTGTGTGGCAGGCTTAATGGAACTCTGGATGCTACTGATTTATGTTCTGCTTAGAATGGAAGGAAGAATCTTCTGAAGGAAATGTTGGGTTTCTTCCTTGTAATGCATTGTAAAGTAGATGTGTTGTGCTGAATGGACTGAGAATAGAAATAGTTCTTTTTCCTCTTTGTGCATAGTTGCTGTTAGTTCTCAAGGTGACCTTTGCTGGTGGTTAGATCTCTTCAAGAAAATACATAAAATAATCATCACTGTTTAGGCAGTTCAAATACGTGGGTTTTATTAGGTGATTTTATTACATTGTTAACAATCAAAATATAGTTCTGCTTATGAAAAAAATGTAGCATAATGTAACAAAGTTAACAGTCATTGGTCTACAGCAAGTCCTAATAATAAGCAAGAGTCATACATCTCAGTGCTTGTAACTTAAATCCATAAACTGCTAAATAAATTCATAACCTCCTTTTGCACCTTTGGGTACAACATTGTCTACTGTCTTTTCTTTGTGTGGATCTAGCTAGTGGTCTCCCACATATCGTGTATCTCTACCTCTCTTGCTGCCGACATTCACTTACCTGTAAGATAAAAGAGCCTCTCGAACTGAACTGGATTGCCCTGTTTTCCTCAATAGTCCCACTGGCTTAGTCAGGTCTGTCTGCCAAACTGCTCAGGCTGCTTCAGTCTCCAGCTTTTCTAGAAGCTGGTTGAAAACTATTAGCCACTCTATCTCAGATGGGCAAAGTGCACATTTCCCAGTCTGTGCAGCTGCTCATTCCAAACTAGAACAATATCTTGTCGTTTGTAATGTTCCTAGTGCCTAGTTTCATGTCATGTGGAAGCCACTGGCAAGAGGGCTTGTGAAATATGGGAAGGAACATTGGGCGTGTTAGTCTTTCGTATATCGGCTAGAGTTATAAAATCTCCTTCCTTAAAGCCTTTGACTTCTCTAAGTGTCATCTCTGAAGTCTGAGCTCAGACAGGCAGTTGTACTGCCCTGTGCTGTCTGTGAAATAGATACTTAAATAATGGAAAAGACTTTTAAGTAATCTTCTGACTTAGAAAAAATGTTTAAACTCTGTGTGGTTGTATTTGTAGTGTTAGGATGTGCCCATTCAGAAGCTGACTTAAGTTTCCATAGGAATGAGATGAGGGAGAGGTTTTCTTTAAAAGAATGGTATGGTGTATTCAAAGAGTTTTAAACAGAAGAACTGTGTGTTGTGCTGTGTTTCTGCAGACGGTTTTATTAGATCATTAAAAAGTTATATACAAAGGGCAGCATTTCTTACCAAGAAAATGAGATTTTAAAAGAACTCACATTAGTGGTCAGTCCTTGTTCTGTATGTTTGAGTTCTAACAGCTGTAATGATTTGTTTTAAAGGAGCCATGTCAACCTGTGCTGATTTTTAAGCCTTTGCTGATTGATTTGACTTGTTTGATGTATTATAAATCACAGAGCTATAAAGTCACAGTAAAAATTCCATTAAACTTGTGAGGTTGAAAAAAAAAAATCCATAAATAAACCAGCACAAAATGCAAGACAGCAGCAAATGTGCTATTTCTTTTTCTTTTTTTTTTAAAATTTAAGTTTAAGTTTACAGCCAAGACCATTTTTATGTGCAGAACAATAGCAACAAATAAGAATCCACCAGGAGTCTCTCTGTGCAGGTGAATTCTATTTCCTGTACTTGAGCTTGCAGTGTAACAGTATTTCAGTTTCCTTCACTGGGCTGCTTCCAAGCTGGTTTTTGTTACTTCATCCGTCAGAACTGGCATTGTTTGTTTTCAGATTAAGACGCTTGACCAGGAAAACTATTGTTAAAATACCTAAAAATAGCTTGAAGAGGTAACACATGCTAAAGGGAAGAGATGCCATCCAGAGAGACCTTGACAGTCTTGAGAAATTGGCTGGTGCAAACTGTGTGAGGTTCAACAGGTCTAAGTGCAAGGTCCGACATTTGGACCGGGGCAATCCCAAGCACAAATCCATGCTGAGAGGTGAATGGATTGAAAGCAGTCTTAGGAAAAAGACTTGGGGATGCTGGTAGATGAGAAGCTCAACTTGAACTGGCAGTGTGTGAAGCCCGCCCAGAAAGCCAACTGTTGTCCTGGCTTCACCAGCAGATCAATGGAGGTGATTTTCTCCCTCTGTTCTGTTCTTGTGAGACCCCACCTGGAGTCCCTCATTCACTTCTGGAGGCTCCAGGACAAAAGGGAGATGGAACTGTTGGCCACAAGAACTAATAGAAGGCTGGAGTACTTCTGCTGTGGGGACAGGCTCAGGGAATGGATGGACCTTCAAGTACCTGAAGGGGGTTAGAGGAAAGCTAGAGAGGGGGGTTTTCTAGTGATAAGGCATGGATTAATCATTTCAAAGTGGAAAAGAGTGGATTTAGAATTGATTTTGATGAATAAATTTATCCCTGTGAGGGTGCCGAGGCACTGGAATGGGGGTGTTGTGTCCGCTCCATTCTTGGAAGTGTTCAAGGCGAGGTTGGATGGAGCTCTGGGCAACCTGGTGTAGTGGGTGGTGTTGCTGCCCATGGCAGAGCCTTGGAACTCGATGATCTCTGAGGTCCCTTCCAACATAAATCACTCCATGATTATATGATTCTAAGGACTTGGCACTGGTCTTAGCTGCTACTTGGTGCACTACAACATACAGTTGTGTCACACCATGTGAGTGGGTATTCATAAGAAACAAAGGGGGAATATCAGGAGAACATAGTAACAAAGTCATTATTACAATTCTGAAACTGAATGGGCTTGTTAAATCAACAGTTCCAACTTAGAGTTGTGTTACGTGCCACAGGGGGATTCCTCTTCAGAGAGTATGAAAAACGCGCAGTTGATTTGAGCATTTGGACTGTTCCTTTCTGTAGAAGTTGACCTGGTGGTAGGTTTTCAAGCAGGGGCTATATAGCTGCCCTTTGTTAGTGAGTGTCACAAATATCCCGTAACAACTGTAGCTCATGTGGTGGCAAATGCACATACTCAGAATATATTCCAGTTCTCTCCCTTGGCTCTTGATGCACAGGTTTCTGAAATGTGTCTGTTAAACTCTGTGACATGATTTTTGCAGGATACCAAAAGAAGGCTCAGAAAGCAGCTCTGTTCCAGTGTTGTTTCTTTCTCTTTCCTCCCATTTCCTTGTTTCTTATTTTAAGTATTCTCATGACTGCATGGAGCACATCTCATTAATCCCTCATCAGATTCCCTCTGTTGGTCTGGCATTTCATTGACAACTTCAGAATCCTGACACTAGCTGCTATTCTTGACAGGTCGAATATTTGTTCCAGAAAGAAAACTCAGGGGTTTTTATGTTTTTCTTGCATATGCAGACACTATTCCAATTACATAGTAAAGGATTTAGTTGGTTGTTTTACTCAGAAGGATGTCATTGCTTTGGTTTACACCTACGTACTGAGATTACTGCAGAAGAAGGAAGAGTTGGGTAATTCTGACTTTTAGCCATTCAAAGCTGCTTTGCAGCCAGTGCAACTTTACAAGCTGTGATATTTCAGATGCTACAACACAGGGAAGACCTGGGATTTCATGCGTTGAGCTGAGACCATCTGGTTTTACTGAAGAAATTTTTGTACGCCTTTTGACAGTTAAACTGATAAATAACCAAATGGGAGTTGCAAGTAACAGTGGTAGCAGTGTGAGGTTTGTCATGCCAAGAAATCTCAGAGACCACCTGGAATTACTACTGAATGAAAAACACAAATATGTTTTATTACTCCCGAGGACCCTTCCTTTAATCACTTTATCTTTCTTGTACACCGGCCTCTTTATCTTATGTTCTTCCCGCAGCTCCTTAGAAACACTTTGCTTTGTTCAATGCTTTCCTTTGTTGAGGGCATGGGATTTGCTTATGTCAGCCACAAACTGCTGCAAGACTGTTGCTCCAGGATTACCATGAATCTGTACAAAACTCTTGACAGGATTAGGGGAGGGTTAGATGATGAAGATACTCTGGGCTGGTGGATCTGCAAGTGGTGTGGGGGGGTGAGCACTAATCAGAGATGTCACAGTGGCCCGTTTATTGTCCGAAAGTAGAGCATGCAAGTGGTCAAAGAGCGACTGTGAAAATGTGCTCAGTACTACCATTGAAAGGTGGGAGGGAACTGTGATCCCTGAATTGCCTTATGCTACATCGGCTGTGTGTGTTCACGTCAATTTGTGCTATGAGGACAAGCCCTAGTGGCCACAGAGTGCTTACTTTTCTGTGTGTTGGATGATGACACATGAGCAGATACTCACATGGGTGCCAAAGTAACACAGAACAGAAAGTTCTGCATAAAGAATCTCTGCAGTGAAATTGTAGCAGTTGCAGGAGAAGCTGCCTCATGGCAGAACATTTGGGTTTTGTCTCCAGCAGAGCTTGTGAGTAGCCCAGGGGCTGTTTGCTTTGCAGAGAGGAGCAGAGTGCAGGAAAAACCTTCTGCATTTTCTTTTCTTGTAGCTTGCTGATGTTAGAGCAGCCAGAGCATTAGCAAAGCAAAGCCTGGGTGGGTGAATGCTTCTTGCTGAGCTGAGCAGAGGATGGCAGGCAGTGCTTTTTCTTTGATGTCTGCTGCGTTTGACAGAGTTTCCTGGGTGGCTGGGCTTCTTCAGGATGATGTTCCTGTTAGAAACAGCTAATTTGGAAGACATCAAATAGTTCCCAATTTAGCTCGTTTTAAAGGAACTCAATATTGAAAGTGAAGCAGATACCAGTGAGATACAAGTGAGAGCAGCGGGTGGGTAAGTGTATGTGGGGTAAGAAAGCAAAGGAGCCACTTCAGAGTACTGAAAAAAAAATAAAAATAAATCCATTTGCCTTATGTTGGTTTGGCTTCAGATATGTGTCTTCTCAAAGTGTCACTGAAGTGAGATTTCCCCACTGTTCTAACATACAAATAGCAAAGTAGCTGTTTGTTACTTGCATGTAAGGAGTAAAGTTGGGCAGGCTGAGATCCTTCATTCTGATACATTAAATGCAGATATGAAAATGTCAGTCTCAGGACAGGACACACAGAGATGTGAAGGAATATTAAGTCTGGAATTGAGCTTGTGCATCACTATATGTGCTTCTCATAGTTAAAATAAAACCCTGAAAGCTGGTCTAGTGGGCACAGTCTTACTTGCCGCTTTCTCCTTTCCTAACATCATTGAATATTATTCATCCTTTAATGTTATAAACTGTGAATATTATTCAAACATCTGATCTTAAAATGCAAGCAGTTACTCTCTGCTCTTTAGCCTTCCCCTCATGTGATGGGCTGCCTGTGGTGACAAACCTGTGGTGACCTTGAAAAAAATGTGATTCCAGCTCTTTTCATCCATTTCAGTACCGGTGCCTTAGGCAGACAAAGCAGACTGGAGATTACTTGACCTGTCAGTGATGTTTTAGAGTTGCTCTGTCTTCCTGGCTTTTCTTTCGGAGAGAGCAGGTGCCCACTGCACATGCCGAGAGCAGATGTTCTATTCACATGTCAAGCTGATGTTTTTGTAATAAGCCTAAGCAGCTGCAGATCTGCTTATTACCTGTGCCCTGCCTCAAAGTGAGTGGCTTACCGGTGTGAAGGTGCTTCACACAAGTGCCTCCAAGAGCCTGGGATGTTATAGCCTAGTAACCTCCTTCACCAGACTTTCCTCGGGGTCTTTAACACGCGTTAGACTTGCAAATCTGCTTCCTGGACAGATAGTGGTAGTCCAAATTTGCTGGGACAGTTGGAAGAAGATCCCCTTACCCTAATTATTTTGCAGATATCTTAAGGATATCTTTCAGTATAACATCAAGATCTCACTATGCTATTGAATTAAGTTTGAATGCATTTGAAACACAAAGAGGCTAAACATCCCTGTTTGCACTTAGCAAAGCAGCAGCACAAAGCAGTTTCTGCAATGCCTTTTTTTTTAATTCCAAATGCTTTTCATAATTATACCTATTTTCAACATTTCAACTTCCACAAGTAGTCAGAAAATGTTTCTTTTCATAGTAGTCAAACATGCAGTATGAGATTATAATTCCATATCTCCCTGATTACTATTTTGCCTTTTCCCCATCACTACAGGACTGTCACATGGGTGTAGTGATGATACTTCACAAGCTAATGGAACAAAACAAAGCTAGTTCTTTCAGCCCTGATGATATTTGTGTTCTGCAGTCTGTAGAAATTAAGTTACTAGCATTATCGTTTGGAACTTTGATTTACAATCAAGACAACACTGAACTCAAATGCAAATAAGAGGAATACGATGGGGATATGTATCTCTGCATTCGAAAGGAGGAATTTTTCTTTTACATTTGGTTTCACATGGAAATAGTACCTTTATAATGTTCTGTAATGACAGTAATCTTGAGATTCTTAATATGACTGCTGAAACACTCAGGCCAGCAAATTTATTGAGTGCTTCATTCCATGCTCACGGCGGTATCTATCTCAATGACATAAGAACATCAACTGAATGCATTGCACACAGAGAGGAACACCTTTCAGTGCTCAAGAATCAATTATTTTTACGGTTTGAGTATCTGTTGCCACACTCAAGAAATGAAAGAGGAAAAAAAACCAAAAGCACATGGTTGGTATTTCCAAGAACACCTTCAGAAACTGCTTTCAGGACATATTCCATCTTTAAATTACTTTTTGAAGAGGTGCTAGAAACAGTATCCTTCCCACGGCTGATGCTTCAAATGATTTTTCTGGAAAAATGTTTAATTAAATTGAGGGTGAGAAGTTAGAAGTTGTTTGCTGAACATTCTGTTACCAAAATCTTTGTCATCTAAACTCCCATTCAGCAGTGCAGAATTTCTTGGCACAGCAGGAATTTGTGAAATAATCAGGGTGCTCTTCAATTATGTTTGGACTTCTTTCTTTCTCTGGAGGGGCATGGCATTTCTGCTCTCAGTTACATAAGGTTGAGACTTGCAGAAAAATAAAACACTATTAATAGCTTATGTAGGCTTTACTCAAAAGGAAGTGAGATGCAGCACACAGCTCTGATACACTTCTGCCTATTAGATCTGTATTAATAGCCTCCAGATAACCCAGTGTTACTTAAGTAGCATCACTGTTTTACTCTTCAACGTGTCAGCACAGCAGCTACTCTCCAAGCGTGTATTTAATTTGTTTGTGGTGTTGGGGTCTGGCTGTATTGCATGTTGACTTGTACCTTTGCTTTGGACTAGAATTTGTAGCTGGTGTAAGCCACGATCAACTTGATTTCCCTGTTTATCACTCCTAAGTGATACCATGGCATTTATGCGAAGTTCTCCAGAGACAATCTTTCTTTCTCAGCTATGTTTATAAGGGAGTGAAAAATGAAGAAACAAATACAAGTTAGACTCTCAAATGTGTAGCTTTAGTATTTTTACTTTAGGAGACTTGCTTATGCTTACTGAAATCAACATTGAGTTCAATAGTGTGTAATCTTAGTCTTCATTTGTTTTGGAAGTTATGAGTTCTGATTGTTCTCAGTGTCACTCTCCAGAAAGACAGTTACACTCATTGACAGATGGAATGGACTTCCAGCTTATTGGATTTATTAGCAGTGTTGTCAGTTGTGGCTCTGCTAAAAAAAAGAGGAAAGCCCTGAAAAGGGCTGGCCAAAGGTCCATGTAGAGTTGGGATAAAGTAAACTTTCCATTTATTCGTAGCTTTCTGTTTTATGTGGTTTGCATTTTTCACAGCCTTCGTTCTCTGAAAACCTCTTCCCTAATCAAGTTTTGGCTTCGTTAGGAGTAGCAGGATTAGATGATAATTTTGTCTTGTCTCCAGTTTGTAATCACTGTGTTTGACATCTCTGGCATAATAAGAATAACTAAAATGAGTACTGACAAAATCACTCTGACGTGTAAGTCCCTTTTCCTGCTGTGACATTGTCTCCGTAGTCCAAGGAGCAGCAAGCTTTCAGCTGGGAAAGACCCAGCTGTCTCCCTGAGCTTTTGGTTCTCTCAGTTACTGTGTTAAACCTTAGAGGTTTGTTTGGAGAGAGGCTGGACAAGGGAGTGAACAGACAAACAAACAGATCATTGCGTTTTGATAGCTTCTCTCCTAAAGGTGTGTTCGTACTTGGTTAAATACAGGGTAATGAAAACATAAAGGTGAATTTTTGCAGTCCAGTCAGTGTGTACGTCAAGACTTTGTGGTTGGAGCTATTTAATGTCAATCTCAGCAATTTGTCCTTTTTCTTGACTTAATTGGCCTGGCTTTGGATAATTGCAGACATAATCAACTGATCAGGATACCTTTGTATATTGTAGCAATATAATATCTTCACAGATAAAATGACCTATAGATTCTGCTTTGCAAATGTGGCTTTAAGGTAGCAGTTGTATTGAGTGGTGCTATTGAAGCCAAAACTGTGAAATAGAGAAGCACAGGAGGACTTTATCAAAGCAATCTGTAATATTTAAGCAGAATGAAATTAGCTGGGCAAGAATGAGATCAAAGCCTTAAGTGAGGGTAAAGAAAAGGCTGCACTGGTGAATAGTGATTACTTGTAGTTAATTTAAACTTACTGAAAGATTTTAAAGATCAAAGTTGGGTCTTTTCAGGGAGTGCATTCATCCAATTTCCTCTACTTACATTTTTCCAACATAAAATAAACTTGCTATGTTGTACCGGCTTCTCGCTTTTCTTGTAGGACCAGGAGCACTTTGACCAATATCTGCAGAAATTCTTCAGCTTTTGTTCATTGAAAACAAGGGTTTGGCTTTCTCCGAGTTTTGAGCCCTCTGGACTGGCTCTGGTCCTTCCCCTTGGCAATTCAGGCTCTGCTGGGGAGGAGGAATGCTGCCTCTGCCAAGCTGTCTCAGGTCCAGCCTAACGTGGGTGCTCATGGTTTATACATGCCCTTGCAGACATCCCTTTGGTATCCATACAAAGTCAGCAAAAAGACTTCCTTTCAGTAGTTTATGAAAGTGAAATTTTTTTCAGGATAAATGGACATTCTGTAAATTATATTTTGAAACACTTCTCACCATTCATGGTTTCTCAAAATTCAGGCTACAGAAATAAACTCATCCACTGTAGCAGGGTTTGTAGTTTAGGGTGGCAGAGAGAAGCTGTCTGTATCTCAGCTCAGAATATGCAGTGAAAAACATTTTTGGCGTGTTTCTTACATACAGAAGCATAAAGCCATTTGATCTAGCTATTTGATCTTTCCAGTCTGCAGCGTGGCCAAAAATGTCAATATTGTGTTCTGTAGTAATTCCATTAAAGTGCTATTTAGCAAAAGTGTGTTGTCAAGTTTGTATTTGTTTTCTGTTTGGCTTGTAATGCTTCAAAAAGGGATTGTGGCCACGCAACACCACAGCTGAAAGGCATTTTAAATCAAATACATTACAAGTGGCCCTGTTCTAAGTAATAAAATTAATAGCTGTGTAGCAAACTAGTAAAGGTGTGGTGGGTTCAAGACCACAATTAAAGATAAAGGAAAAGAAAACAAAGCAGTTAGGTCTTAATGAGATCTCATATAGAATTTGCCAGACAATGGATAGCTGAGGGAAAATAGAAAAGGGTTTGCTAACTCTACAGCTGTATATAGGAAGAAGAAAAGGTTAAGCAAGTTAGTGCACATAAGCTAGAAACTCTGTCACAGGTGACATCACATTGTCTGAGAAAATTACAATGGGAGATCACTATCATATCTGTCCTTGGCTTTTTATTTTAGACACCTGGAGAAAGAACAGTCAGTCAAGTAGAGATGGGTACCACCACCCTCTCTACTCTCCCTTATTGGTCGCCACTCTTGCCTACAGATGCCAGACTCTCAGCTATCCAGACCAGTGAACTCTTCAATTGTCCAGCACAATGCTGATCAGGCAGGCCTGATTCCTCAGTACTTGAACTAAATCCCTCGATCATAGAATCATAGAATCATCATGGCTGGAAAGGACCTCCAGGGTCATCGAGTCCAACCTTTTCTCCTAGTATCTAACTGCTAGACCATATCCCTAAGCGCTGCATCCACTCGTTCCTTAAACACCTCCAGGGATGGTGACACCACCATCTCCCTGGGCAATCCATTCCAGCATCTAATCACCCTCTCAGTAAAGAATTTCCTTCCAACATCCAATCTAAACCTCCCCTGACACAACTTGAGACCATTTCCCCTTGTCCTATCATCACTAATTGGAGAGAAGAGACCAACACCAGCCTTGCTACAACCTCCCTTAAGGTAGTTGTAGAGGGCNTCTGCAAATTTACTGAGGGTGCACTCGATCCCCTCATCCAGATCATTGATAAAGCTATTAAACAAGACTGGTCCCAAAACTGAGCCCTGAGGGACACCGCTTGTGACTGGCCACCAACTGGATTTCACACCGTTCACCACCACCCTCTGGTCTCGGCCGTCCAGCCCGTCTCTAACCCAGCGAAGAGTCCTCCTGTCTGTGCCATGAGCCACCAGATTCTCCAGCAGAATGCTGTGGGAAACAGTGTCAAACGCCTGACTGAAGTCCAGGTAGACAACATCCACTGCTTTTCCCTCATTCACTAGGGAGGTCACCTGATCATAGAAGGAGATCAGGTTGGTTAGACAAGACTTGCCCTTCATGAACCCATGCTGGCTGGGCCTGATCCTCCCATTGTCCTGCACTTCCTGATTGATCACCCCCAAGATTAACTGTCGATGCAGGAGACATGCTTTCAAGAGGAACCCAGTCTCTGTCTTCCATGCCCAAGGTTTAAGGATTCTCGAGTCCTTCTGCTTTCTTTTAGCTAAGCATGAGGGAATTCTAAGGTGCCTCTCCTGAGGCAAGTCCTCTCCCTGATACTCGAGCATCCCCAACTTTCCTCAGTGGCAGAAATGACAAACAGTCTCACTTCCTGCTGATCAGTGTTTTCTAAGATGGAGGTGATGGCTGCATGGCCCTGGCCACGTGTGGGATTCAAAATTGAGACCAACCACATGGCCACTTCAGCAGGGGCCCCCCAACTTTGCAAATGTGGCCGAGAGGGTTCCATGACCCTCACGTTTCCCTTCTACTCCTGCCTCTGCTACAGAGGGAAAGGGAAGAATCCCTTCAGCTCACCACTGATTGCTGAGGGAGGAAGATTGGCACTATGTTCTTGCTTCTCCGGTCCGTGGTGCCAGCCTGAAGCTGGGCTGGGTCGAACCTGGGACTGGTCCCAGTCGGAACCAGGGCTGGAAGCTGGGGTCGGGGGTGGGGCCAAGCTGAGCCAGGCCAGGGTCAAGGCTGGACCACCTCCCTGGCCCTGGCAAGCTGCTGCAAGCTGCCTCGTCCCATCTTACCCCCAACCCTGGGAAGCAAGAGGGTGCTGGAGCCAAAGACTTGTGTGGGGAGGAAGACCCCAGCCAAAAGAGGCAGGGCCAGGATGATCAGCCCCTTGCATCTTGTCACCCAGCCCATAACCCTCCAGGGCAGTCTCTGCCTGGGACGATTCTCTTAAAGCACCTTTTTCCTCATGAAAGCATAAATCTATACATCTGAAAATTCTGGTAATTTTCAAACTGCAACAGAAGGAAAGATGAATAAGGTACTGCACAGGAATAAAAAGTATCTTGCAAATTATGTTTCAAAGGGTATTTAGTGGTAATTTCCTTTCCTTAAAAATGTATTTGAACAATTGAACATATATGTTACAATTTTAACAGAAGATACTGTTTAGACAAGTGTCCACCCCAGGCAGCTGCAGTAGGTTTTCTTGCTGGTGGTTAAGCATCTCCCCACTTAGTACAAGAACTATGAGGTGTGTTACATTCCTTTATGTACTTGTATGGATGTGAAATCCAGTATGAGGAAAAGTAGAAGTAGGTTTTGTTTAAAACTATAATAATTTTACATACCTGGTGGGTTGTTTTGAGGCTCAGACTCTGTAGATGAGATGTCACCTGCTTGATGATGCTGTGAAGTACTACTCAAAACATACTCTCTTAATTTCTCTGAATCTATCTACACACATGAGCTGGATGAGAGATCCCTTAGTGACCAGGTTGATTTGACTTATGTTCACAAAGGGAATATCAAACAAGTCAAATGAGAAATTCCATCAGCTCAGGTCGCTGAAGCTACTCTCTTTACCATTCAGCCATCATACTTCCAATGCAAGGGGAGGGTGCAAGATGACTCCTTGGACAGTAGTTTGCTGCACAGCAAGTATCATCCTGAGTGGTCACCCTGTGCCTGCTGTGCTGTGGGGACTCTCCTAATGCTGGGGACAGTGGCGTGAATTCTGCTCACCAGTCTGCACTGGTTTGTATTCCTCACGCTGAGTGTTGTCCACGCAGTAAGGCAACTGCTTCCACTCTTCTGGCCAAACCTCTAGGTACCATGAAGTGTTAAATGCTGCTGATCTCAATAAACTATCTCTGGCTTGAACCAGGTAAGAATTTGACACACTGAGTTTGGAATTTTCATACTTAAAAGCCTTCCTGCAGCCCTGAAAGTACCCACTGCTGTCACCAGCGTTTACAGACACACTTCATCTTGCTGTGCTGTGACAAGCTGAGGATAAGCAGAGTTGCAATTTGGTTGATCTCCTGAGAACAAAGATGGGCATACTGAGGATTTTCTTTCCTTTAGATCATATTAGAAGCACAATTTACATCCTTCAGTTTGGAAATGGCAGTCTTTTTAAACAGTCTTCCAAATGACAGCACCTCTTCTGATGACACCCTGTATAGAAAAGCATAATTGCTAGGTCTAAGGACCAGAAATGCTTGAGAAAATACCTTTTCAGCTTGGCTTCTCTAACCTCTTTATTTTTGGAATATTCTAGCTCTTAAACTGTGGTTTTAATCTCTTAAAGTGAATGGCAAAACTTCAATACAGTATTGGTATAAGGATTATGATAGTCTTAGCTCTGAATTCTTTTAAGTCAAATCTTAGTTTTCTCCTTCCTTGCAATCTGAAACATGTTTAAAATTTTATCCTTAATTATGAAAATCACAATTGTTATATCTTCAATTCATGAGCTTCTTCCACTTACTAGTAATTATGGCCTGGGGGAATAATAACTTGCTGGTTTCTTCAAGACTGAAAGGAAAAGCTGGGAGTTTGTTCTTTCTCAATTAATACCCTAGTGCTGAATCACCTTCTATTTGGTTCTTGAGGCTGCTGGCTGCTGTCAATAACAAGCCACAATTTTTAAACTTAGGCAGCTGAAATGCTCCACAAGAATTGTGCTAAAATACTTCAACCCTCATCCATCAGTCCAGGTATTCAGCTGCATACAATGATCTTCTCAAGAAAGTGTAAAAAAACCTGCTTCTGGTAAACATCTATAAAATGCGTAATTATGCATTTACTCACAATCCAAATGTCACATAAATAGTGTTTAGTGAGAAGAATCTGCACTACAAATTCATACACGAGACTTGGGCAATGTGAGTCTATTAGACCTAAACCCACTGATGCCTCCTTGCGCTGGCAGGTTTAGTTTCTGGAAGGGATGCAGGGAGTTACATCTCTGAGTTGATGATACTTGGTATCTTTGAAGACATGAAAGTCTGCGTCTCCATGGAAATTTTTTTGATGATATTACAGTATTCTGTGAAGAGATTTAAATTCCAAAACTACTGTCACTTGAAAGTGACTTCTTACCTCTCTATCTGTTTTCAATGAAAAGACGCATGGCATAACTCAGAGGTAATCTTATTTGGGGGTTATCTAAAGGACTGTGTGCACAGGTTGATGAAAAATAAAAGTTCAGTGGATACAAACACATTTCACTATCAATTTGTTGCAAAATGTGTCTACCTGTAGGTCTTTGATTGCCATATAAGCGAGAGAGAAGAGCTTAGAAGCATAACTCCTCGCATAATAATAATCTCCTGCCACATAAAGAGAGCCTGACCAGGGAAAACAGCATTTGCACCTCGAAGGAGGAGTAAGATAATCAACAGACTTTATTTATTTGGATACATTTAAGAACAATTAAAAATAAACATGTTTGGGATGTGAGAAAAATGGAGGAGGAAGGAGTATGTTACATCTGCTCAGCTCCTTGAAAACCTGAAAATGGAGATTAACTCTAAAAGCTAACAGGCTCATTTTCACATGGCTTCTCTCACTAAAGAAACCTGAGGAAGACTGAGACCCTGAGGATGTTTTATCAGGAAAGCATTAAAAGCAGGTCAGCTGAATACAGGAAGCGAGAGGACTTTTAGATGTAGTCCTGGTCTGATAGGCTAATTGTGGTTTCTCTGTCATTTTTTCCTGTAGCTGTGAGAAAGAGCAACGTCTGTTTTGGCTGGTACATAAAGTACTTCCGTCTTAAATTTACTTTTCAGAAAGTTTGTGTTAAAGTTAAGGTTTTCCCAGTCAACATCAAACTGTCCACCAAAGGGTGTCATCTGGAAGTCAGGATGCTGAAATCTGAATCGGAATTCAGTTCTCATTAACTGCTTTACTCCGTGATATTGAAAGAGTAATGGTGTGTGGCCCCCTCGGCATTTCATAGGCCATTTAGTGATATGATTTTGAGGTGTGGAAGAAATGTCGTCTGGTGGGCAGTTTTAGCTAGGATGGGTCTCTGGAAAGCAAAAAGGTACTAATAGCTGCAGTGAGCAAGGTATCGTGATGTTCTTCCAAATCTAAGGGTATGGTTGGATAGGAAATTTAATATCCATGAACAGTAAAATGTGATATAAAAATCTGGAGACCCATGGCAAGAATTTCCCCAGTGTTCTTTGGCTGGTGAACAGAGCAGGTTTTAAACAGAGTGGTGTTCTCTGCACATGCTGGTGTTTGGAAAGATGTGTTCCATGAAAACAAATAAGATTCCTTCAGTTTGAAAATGCTAGAGTGTTTACTTGCTAAATAAAATATAAAGAAAGCTGTAAATATGCTTTGTTACATCACAGCCTGGTCTTTAGAGGTTTTTGAATAGCTGTTGTGCACAGTGGAAGACAAATTAATCACTCCCAATCTCTCTTAACTGAAACATTCTAATGTTAACTAACAGTTTCTAGTGATCAAAGTGATTTAGTTAAATTATTTATTTGCATATACATTTAAAAGTTTTTATTGTTGTAACTGGAGAGAAGAGAAAGGAAGGGAGAAGAAGAGAGTCTTAAGATAATTACCTGAGATTTAAGAGCAGCTAGTCCTGCCTTGTCCTGCTTTCAGAGCTGGGTCTGTCATCTTTGGCCACCTAATAGGTCCCGTTTTCCTCAGAATTAAAATTACAGTCATATCTACATTTTCTCCTTTTAAAATGCTGAAGAGTTGATATTTCTATCCACTAAAAAAATGTGCTGTGCTATGTTCCACTCTAGTCGAACTGCTGCTCAGTTTTCCCGCAGAGCCCATTGGAGTTGTGTGCATTTTATCGTCTCTTTTCTGTTGTTCTCTGAATCGATCTCCTTAAAATTGTCAACTTAAAAATGAGACCCAGATTATCTTTGGCACACAAGCGAAATCGGTGGAAGACTAAGGTTATAATACAGCTTTTGTTTTTCTTATTTACTTTTGCAAGCCCTTCAAGTTAATTGGTTGCAATTGCATGCTGCTGCTTTCAGTTAGTGGTTTTGCAGGGGTCTGGTATGTGCTATTGTGTAGCCCCAGGAAACAAACTGATTAATGAAAGCTAATTGGGGTGTGAATTTGTTTGTATTGGTGTTTGAAGCCTGAAATCAATACTGTATAACCAACAAAGCAACTAAACTATCAAAACTTGTGTAGCTCAGCTTCAAAATGAAAAAAAAAAGCCGTTTTGAGTTTTTAAAAATATCTGCTAGCAAAAAATGAAGCAGGGAAAACATTGCCAGTTCTTAGTATTTTGAATATGATCCCAACTCCATGTTGATTCCTAATGCCTTTAAAATAATAAAAAAAATAACCCTGCAGCAAAACAAATCCTCTAGAAAGCCATTTAGAAAGGTCAAGGTGAATAACTTTTTGTCTTATCACCTTTACGTCTGTGGAGGCACTAATTCTCAGAACTCATAGGAGGAATATTCTATTGTGGCTTTCAAAAATGACATAAATTGAAGCAGAATATCATCGTACCTATTCTCAGAAGTAGGAGGCATCAACCTGTATGCTGTGGCAATCTTTCTGTTATTCTTGACTTCAGGGCTGCATTTTAAATCATTGTCTTGCTGTGTATATATATATCTCTATATCTATATCTATATCTATATATAAAATAAAAACACACTTTATAAAAAATAGAGGATCCAATATGGTAATTCAGTTGTTTGTGATTTTTTTTCTCACATAGAATAGGATTTCTTTATGAAAAGATTAGTGCAACTTCATATTCTGATTTTTGTCAGCCGTTCTTTACAAAGTAATCTCGAAAACACTGTTAGATATGTGTGTATGGATCATGTTTGTGCCCAGACTTCAGCCTGTATATTCATCTATCCAGGTACCATTATGCATCTATAGAAAAGTATAATTCTGTACTTGTAATTTTTAAGACAGATGAGGTTTGACCTAACTCTGGTCCCATTGGAATTGTCCATTTTTAAGTATTCTGTGATTTTATGCTGAAATTGTGTTTTGTTTCATGCTTCTGTTTGACTGCAGCCTAAAGAAAAAAAATAATGCATTAAAGTACCGATAAAATAAGACTAAAGAGAAAGACAAAAAGTCTTTGCAAGACTTGTAAATGCCTCTCTTTGCGTATCTGTAAATTAATCTCATTTCAGAACTGACTGACACTTTTTTTTTGTTTGTTTTTTGTGAAATCTGATTATAGCCTGTCTTTGCAAATTTGTCAATTATTTAGATGGGCTAAATGGAGAATTTAAACATCATCTCATTTTTAGTTAACTCCCTAAGATGGATTAGAGTCAATGACCCCGAGCGCACAGATTCGTGTATCACTTCATGACGTTATTTTATTTCTAACAATAGAATTTTGTGGGAGATAAATCAGATTTTTGTAGTCATTAGCTATTTTAGTGTCATTTTTTTTGTTCTAGTTTTTGTGAGGTTGCATCCATACATGGTTGGAAATCAAATCCTCACACTTAGTATGGTTTGATGGGTATATCTGACTGTACATATGGATCCATCTTCAGCATAGTGTTAAAAAATGCAGAAAAAAAAGACAAAGAAAAAAAAACCCTCCACTTTTTTGCACCTCTAGATCTTAAATTTTACATATCACTACTTCTTTCAGAATGTCATTTCAGAGTGTCAGATTCTTTTTTTCAGTGTAAACAGTACTACCACTATGCTTTTCTTCTCTACCTTGGGTATATTAATTTAATACCTTAATGTCAAACTTACCATTTTCAATTTTTCAAACATTCTTGTGGTTGATTAATTTTAGTATGTTTCATTTCTTTCATATTCTCGTTTTCCTCCTTGCTGCCTGCACTAGGTCTGGACAGTGTATTTCAGACTTCAGATTATTTTTCTCCTTCTTGCTAAGTTCTAAAACTTTTCTGTTTGAATAGCTGCATAATGATAACTGTAGCAGTTCTCTCATTCAAACCATCTGCAAAAGCAGTATCTCCTTGGAAATACATTAACCTGATCTAGTGAAAGTGTAGGAATGTTTATTTTTTTTCAAAAAGACTCACTTAAAAAGAAGTGAAAATCTAGTGTTTGCATATTTAAGCTTTGATTTAAATAGCAATTGAAGTGCTAACAGTGAGGTTTTAGGATGTAAATTGTTAAAACTTTGGGTTCTGACTCCTTTAACAACTTCAAGGGGTGTGCAAGCAAGTTCTGAAGGGAGATCGGATGCATCTCATTAACCACGAGTATGAGACTAATTTCTAGGAAGATCATTGAGATGCCATACTATAAATCAATATTTTTTCCCCTGGCTCTTGTCTATGTCAGTGCACAGACCATCTTCATATGAACATTTGTAATGATGCTGAGTATGTCACTTACCAACACAGATCCAGTACAGCTACAGTGAGTATATGCTAATCATAGGATCATAGGATGTTAGGGGTTGGAAGGGACCCAAGAGATCATCGAGTCCAACCCCCCTGCCGGAGCAGGACAAAACTGTCTAACACAGATCACAGAGGAACGCATCCAGGCGGCCTTGAAAGTCCCCAGAGAAGGAGACTCCACGACCTCCCTGGGGAGTCTGTTCCGGTGCTCCGTGACCCTCACAGTAAAGAAGTTCCCCCTTGTGTTGAGGCGGAACCTCCTCTGCTCTAACTGGTTTCTAAAATGTGTGATTGCATACCTATATGACCTGAAGGCTGTAGTAAGTTGTGCTCTTTGTGTGCCCAAGTGCAGAGCAGATGATACTGGTTTCACTATGTTTTATGTCGAAAATTGCCTGTTAAAAGGGCTCTCTCTTCATCGTGTCAGGTCTAACTTACCTTGAAAAATCACTCTGGAATACCAACATCAAAATACTTTCTGGTATTGCTTTGAATGAATGACCTCAAATAAAGATAATGTGTCAGACTGAAATCCTACCAGATTAGTATAAAAAACTTCAAAATGCAGTTTACTTGGCCTTCAGCCACAGGCTGGCAGAATGGGTCTGAGTGGATGAAAAAGTTAACCAGAAACAAAGAGATCTTAACTGACTTCCAGCATTCAGGATGTTCTGTCAGGATGGTTCATCTGCCTGTTGGACCTCTCATGAATTTTTCCATTCCTAGACTTCAGAACAGAAGGACGGTGTGTTTTGTGATTGTTAGTCTTGTTTTGTGACCCATTTCTTGCAGCACATTCTCCTTGCCTCATGCAAATGTGTCTGTGTTCAGCAGAACGTGTACCTGCTTTTCATCTGGCTCTCTTCCCTGCCTTTCTTTCTGTATGCAAATAATTCCATATCTATATATTATGTGTTTGATCTAGATGCACACATTCATTCCACTGAATTGAAACTCTGAAGTACCCGAGCATGTGATGTATATAAAATATTCAAAATTCCAGTCATAAATTTTAATTTGATTCTGAAAAACATACTAATCTAAGGAGATGTTAAGTAACCTTCGCAATATGTATTGATATATAAATAGTGGCACTAATGCCTCTGAACATTCCTATAGGCTTTTCATGTATCGTACACTCTCCATCTCTCTCAGTTCTAAAAGCCATTGTTGGCATGTATAATTTTCTTTGTGAGTTCCCACAAAGAGCCTGACCCCATATAGAGCTGCTCTACAACAAACTGCTTTCTATTTGTTTTGCTCACACAAAGGGTAGGATTGTGTGTGAAGACTTTAGGAACCTGGCTTTGCAATTATCATCAAGGAATCAGAGTGATCTAGATCATGTAGGGTCTCTGGGTATCTTGTTCAAACCCTAGTAAAAACTGGGTAAACTTTGGGGTTGCATTAGGTTACTCTGGGCCTTTTCCAGTTACTTTAAAAATATTTCTGAGAGTGGTGATTACCCATAATCTGTGCAATCTACTCCAAACTGTATTTGCAAATATTACACAGTCAAAGCCACATACAAATAGGTTTGATGTTTTATGATTAACTCATCATAGTTGTTGTGTACCTTGAAGAGGTACTATCAGTCAGCACAGGAATGAGATCCTCCATGTAAAATAACAGGAAGTAAATAATCAGTCTTGTCTCTGTGAAGTGAAATATATAAATCATGTCTCTGTTGAATTGTAATAATAATTATTCTTGTTTTACAGTCATATCGAAGTTATCATTTAAAGAACAGCTCTCACAGGTACTCGTTGGCTGAATGCTGCTTGCGAATGCAGAAGTATTTTGTGTCTTAGTTATGGGTGTAAAATAGTCTCATTTGATTTAAAAGTCAAAACGTTCTTGCGAACTGAAAAAATAAAAGGGTTAGGCATTTGTAGAGTAGTTTTGTGCAGAGAGATAAAAATAACCCACAGAGAAGAGTCAGTGACAGGAAGAAGAGTTAACTTTAAAGTTTTATATTTTGGATATTTCCTAAAGCAATGGTTAGCTGTGATAAGTAGAGGGAGATTTTATGGCGCTGCAGTGCACCTGCCAGGAAGCATGTCACAAACTGCTACAGCTGCTGATGCACCCGTATTAACGGTGAGAGTCATGACAATTGTTCTATCAATAATTTCTGAGACATGGTATGTAGATTGCTTGATGTAGCCAGCCAAATGGAGGCCCAGTAACTGTCTGTGGCATCAAACTGTAAAATATAATGGCTTTTGAAGGTTGAAGTTTGTGAGAGCAGTTCATTATGTGTTCCAAGCAATGCTTATTTTCTATTGTTTCTTCATTATGTGGACAGGAAGCACTGTAGCAGAAATTGGGCTCAGGGGAAACAGTCTCTACCAGTAGTTTAACCTTGTGGCATTCCACTAAAAAGCACAGGTTCTTCTGAAATACATAATACATGAACTTCTCTGATTGTTTACCATTGATCAGTACTCAGGTAAATTGAGTTACTATCTTATTAGCATAAACAGCAAGGCTGTAGTGATCCTCCCCCCCCCCCCCCCCAGCATATCAAGTACCTGAGGGATTTCTACTTCTTTAAAACTGAAAGTCTATTTTAAAAAAAACCCAAAAAGAACAAACCAACACATAGCTAGAGAGCCCTTGAAGAAGAAGGGCTTCTTAAGGTAGAACAGTATTCTGAAGCAGCATTCTTTTGATTGCAGATGCATCATTTTAACTTCAATACTTGCGTTCCACTATAGATTAGTTCTCAGACTTCTTGTCTTCTGCAGTCAGGTCTATCTGTCATTACATTTTCCTCTCCCCATAAGTGGATATGTACACTGTATAGAATTGTAGATAGACAGTATACATCCTGGGCTACTGCAGTAACAGAATTGGGCTGGTTTTTTTGATTGGCAGAGTTAAAAGTACTCCTTTAGGACTCAGCAAAGCAGAACAATAAATACATCTCCCTTCCTCAGAGAAGAAACAATGAAATATATTTTAGAAGTATGTCGTCCTTTTCTTTATAAAACATGTACTCTTTTGTAAACATGTATTTGTTGACGATATCAAGTGATATCTTAAAAAAGCTAATGCCAAAGGTGTTTTCTGTTTGCAATCCTAACTTTTCATCCTTTCCTCACCTTTCTGGTTGCAGAAAGCCAACTGGCCAAAATACTTGCATTATTTCCAGTATAGTTTAGACTGATTGAGGGAACCTACTTTTATCTTCAGTTGTACATAGTTATAACTGTCAGCATTTATTTTTAACTCTCAGCAAAAGGTCATGATGAAATACTATGTTGAATCAGGGGAACATGCAAGATTAAGGCTAACCATGTATTAAGAGCATTTCAACTCTGAGGGAGGCATTTCTGTCCAAATTAAACTTTGATGTTGTGGGAACTAACTTTGATTTTATAATGTTCTGAGCCAGTCGTCCAGATTATCAAAGGTAGTTTCGCCCTGTAAGACAGGCAGAAAACATCAAAAAGATCCCTTCCGAAGACTAACTCCTAGAGCTTTAATTGTTCAGCATCCCTGACAGTTTAGAATCCCTCCTTGCTGGTTAAACACAGCTTTCACTGGTTCAGGTGATGCTCAGGTGCCTGGAAATGCAAGAGTATAGGAATCGTAAGGGTATACTGGGCAGCAAAACCCATGTTTTGTGTCTGCTCCTTTGTGTGCACATGAGTGATGCTGAAGCTCAGTTCTGACAAAATGAACAAGAAGTGTGTCTCATAGATGAGTGGAACTGTGGCATAGGTGTATGTGTACATAGCCCTGGAGCATAATTTAAAATCTGCATTTAAAAATATTGCCAGACTTGAAAAGGCATTGTGGCAGAAGCTTTGTGGTATTAGATCAGGGAGTCAGGTGTCTTATTCACTGTGTAATTAGCGTTTTGGTCCCTTTTTCATTCAGTTCCGGAATGTCCTTTGGTTGTTAAATACTTTGTGTTGTATTCATGCTCAGACGCTCCCGAAGAGGGGTAACCAGCACTGGGACAGGAGTTTCTAGATACACAAAACCTCCTTTGTGGGTCTGTGAGATGTGCTAATGTCTGTAATTTTTTTGAGGGGGCTTTCTGAAGTTAATGTTTGTTTAGAGAAAGTGAATTCAATGTGTCATTTTGGCCAAGAGCAAAGCACACAACCTCATGACTGGGTTTTCCTACTCGGGAGAAACTTTGCTTGACTTTTCTTGCTCTAGTAAGGAATGTAACTGTCTGTGTATGAATGCTTCTGTAGTTAGCGCTCACGTAGATAGTGTGAACTAGAGTTTTGAGAGCTAGATTTCCCTTACAATACCTACAAGTTCTTACCTTCCTTTCCAAACGATGAAATAGCAGTTACATTTATCAATAACCTCCGTTGTTTATCTATCAGGCATCAAAATATCCTGTCCATAAGTTCCCTTTCACTGTTCAGCATTGTGTTTTGTACTCTCATGTAGTTCAGACTTGTGCCTAATATTTATTGCTTTGAATATACTGGAGTATCTCATGACACAAATGAATAGCACAGATTTCTGTAATTCAGTCACTTTATGGGTTGAAAGGTTAAATTACTGCTTCTCTTGTTTTCAGACCTGCTGAAACATTTCAACTCTGCAAATGTAATTTGTTTAGGTGTTTTTCTTACTTGATTAGTAAAGGAATTAAGTCATAGGAATTTCCTTGTATCAGACAATACTTAGGCAATGTCATCTGTCTTTCTCCACCACATTTTTCAGGCCCCACTGAGCATGGGAGACCCGGTTGAAAACATACATAGGAGAACTACATATTGTTTAAAAGAAATTGTCAAATACTTTCATACTTTTAATTGACAAAAGTGTTATGTGTAAAAGTCAGCTTTCCCAGACATGGAATAAATGGATTTATAACCATTTATTTAGGTTTTGGTCTAATAACTGGTGAATAACTGGCTGCAACAGAAATTAATTGCATTTCCTTTTAAATAGATTAATTATAGGAGTCTTTTTTTATGCTTGGAAGTGCAAATTCATTGAATAAAGTCAAATGCTTTAGTATTTGTAGAGTAAGTGGCTTCTTAAAAACAGGTTAACTTCAGCAGACCCTTAGCAAGAGGACATTACTGGTTTCCTCTTGTTTCTAAATCTTGTGAGATTTATAGGTAAGTTCTGTCAGATGAGTCAGAAAATAAAAGCCCTTATTGGTAATGTGTTGATAACAGATTACTGCCTGTTTGCCAGTGTTCCCCTCCTCTGGGCAGAGGAAATAATAAACCTCATTAGCATAGTAAGATTTATCAGAGCGACTGACACTTTTGCAATCTGTAAATGGCTTTTCATGGGAAAAGCTGAGAAGTGCTGCCAAATGTTGATTGATTAGGACACTGAAAAGGATTTGCTGAAGAATCATATTTTTTGTTTACTTCTAGGAGATCTTGGGTAGTCTATTTTGTAAGGTGTTTTTTTAGGAAGGTTAGTACTTAATATCTTACTGAAGTTTTTAACATTCCCTAAGTACTTTGAAAGAGTAAATTATGTGAATTGTCTAAGTCTATCATAACTAAATTATTCTTAGTGCTGGCATTTGAAAAGAACTCTAAAACCACAAATGTTTTAAAATATGACTTTGAACAATTGATCATTAGACTAATTTCATGTCCAATTCCATTTTGTGAAGGTGGATTGAAACTCTTCTCAAGACTTATTTTTATCCATCAGTGTGGAAGTTATTTTTTTCTTTTAATCTTTAACTAAATCAAGAACACATGCTTTTAAGAGAAATTAACATGTGTATAATTCACACTGTGCAAGAGCTCCGTCCTATTGGAATTGCTGCTGACATTTCTTCTGTCCTTGCTTTAGTAGATCACAAGTTGTGATGACACAGTATCTTTTAAAGCAGCTGTAGGAAATATTCCCTATCTTCACATTATAAGAATTTAGCAAAACTACTTGATCTTGGAAATATTTTATTCTTTTCCCAAGTAAATGTGCTGATAAGATTTCTAAAAAATGGATGACTGGGTTGGAGAGTCTGGTGTAGTGGGTTTTGTGATGGGGCAATTACAAGTAGAAGTAGCTAAATAGGGTTTTGTGCTTGATAACCATTAAGACCTTGCCATCCTGAAATAACTGTCAAAAGTGGGTTCTCAAGTGTGGTGGGTTCAGGACCACAATTCAATATCAAAAAAAGGAAAGCAAAGCAGTGAGGTCTCAGTGGCATCTCGGATAAAGTTCATCAGACAACTGATGGCTTAGGGAAACTTCAGAAAGGTTTATTAACAGTAACTATACACAGAAAAGGTTATGCAAGTCGGTGCATACACACTGGAAAGTCATTAATGCCCTCACAGAACCTGAGAAAATAGAATGGTAAGCCACTCCAGCTTGGGCCTCGGATCATCTTCTAATTTAGAGACCTGGGAAGGAAAGCATGTCAGTCCGGGATGGCCTGAGTTTCTCAGCGCCCACAATCTGCATCCCTCGGTGCAGCAGACATGCATCCTCAATGCTCTCGGGATGGCCTGAGTCTCTCAGTGCCCACAATCTGCATCCCTCGGTGCAGCCGCATGCATTTCAGCGCATACTTTTTCAAAAATACCTAGTCTCTGTCTTTCACATCCAAGGTTTGAGGATTCTCCAGTCCTCCTGCTTTCCTTAGCAAAGCACGAAGGAGCTCTCCCCCAAACCCAAGTACTACCAGTCTCTCCTCCTGCTGATCACTATTTCCAAAAAGGCGGCGGCCCAGTCACAGGGCCCCAGCCGTGTGCGGGGTCCAACATGGAGACCGACCGCATGGCTGCGTCAGCAGGGCCTCACCCCCCCACACTCCACACGTGGCGGAGAGGGTCTTCCAGACTTCCTCTCCTCTCCTCTCCCTCCCCTGTCTCAGCTCCAGGGGGAAGAGGAGTAGCCCAGCTCACCAATGCTGAAGGCTGTCTGTGGTGGGGGGTCGTGATGGCATTTCGGCACCAGTCTTGCTTCTCCAGTCCAGGCACGGTGCGGCCGCGAGCAGTGATGGCACCACGCTGCCGCGACGGCGGGTGCTGCGTCGGTCCGTGGCTTTCTCTCCGGTCTGGGGACATTACTTCTTGGGTCCGGGGCCTACTTCTTAGCGGCGGCAGCAAAACCGCGATGCGACAGGACTGCTTCAAGTCTCCGCTCCCGCCAGCGGTGGGGTCAGGCCGGGGGCTGTGGNAGACGCTTCTGGGGGGGGGGGGGGGGGGGGGGGTCCTGTGACCCGTGCAACCGGAGTAGGTCCCCCAGAACACAACAAAACTTTTCTTCCTCATGAAAGCACTTCTACAGGTTCTAGCAGTTCTTCAACTGCAACATCAAGAAAGCACTAATTTTTTTGAAAAGTGTAGTCACACCCCTTTATCAATGGGGTGTTTTCCCCAAAGTCTAGTGCCTGGGCAGAGCTCTGTATGTAGATGCCATGGGTGTCTATTACAGGGCACTAGATCAGGAAGTTGCTGAGGTCTTCTACAGGCAGGTGACAGCAGCCTCGCAGCTACAGGCCCCGGTTCTCATGGGGGATTTTAACCAGCCTGATATTAGACCACACCAGGAGTATTGTGTCCAGTTCTGGGCCCCTCAGTTCAAGAGGGATGTGGAGCTGCTGCAGAGGGTCCAGCATAGGGCAACAAAGATGATGAAGGAGGTGGAGCACCTCCCTTCTGAGGAGAGGCTGAGGGAGCTGGGTCTCTTGAGCTTGGAGAAGAGGAGACTGAGGGGTGACCTCATTAATGTCTACAAATATTTGAGGGGTGGGTGTCAGGAGGATGGAGCTGGGCTCTTCTCAATGTCATCTAGTGATAGGACAAGGGGCAATGGTTGTAAGCTGGAACATAGAAGGTTCCACATCAACCTGAGAAGGAACTTCACAGTGAGAGTGACGGAACACTGGAACAGGCTGCCAAGGGTGGCTGTGGAGTCTCCATCACTGGAGATGTTCAAGGCCCGCCTGGATGAGTTCCTGTGTGACTTGGTTTAGGTGTCTGAGGGATTGGACTAGACGATCTTTTGAGGTCCCTTCCAATCCCTAACAATTCTATGATTCTATTATTCTATGATCATAACTTCTTGAACAGCTCCTGTTTATGATATTCAATTAGTTCTGCAGAAATGAGTAGTAGTAGAGTAAAATCTAAAGCAGGGAGCTTGCATTTATGCTTGACAAAAGTTGTTGTTCAGTCTATCCTGAGTGGTAATGTAATCAGAGTGTCCACAGCAGGTAACTGCATAGAGGCAACCACTTAAGTCTTTGGCATGGATACAGTCTGAGGCTAAGTACCTGACATATAACATAACTGCTGTCATTAATCCTTATAAAAGGGTAGCAGTTGCTCTATACTGTGAACCCAAAGTGTTGGAGAGCTGGGGCGTAAGAGTTGTCACCTGCCATATTTGTATCACTTTAAAAAAAGTAAGAGATTAAAAAACTAGTTAGTAGCTTACTGAATTTATCCTTGCAATACAGGCTACCAAAATCTAATAAAGAACCTCAGCTAACTTGATTGAGGATCTTAAATAATCAAACTAAATCAAAATCATGCATTTTAAAAAGGAATCCAATCAAAGTGTTCTCATTATGGCCATACGGATATACATCTGCATGCCTCTGTTCGTCAGCTGTGCGCGTCTGGATATACAATCACAGCTCTAGGAACGCTGGCTTTAACAACCCTTGAAGAGAGATACAGAGGTTTGAAGCCTAATTAGCAGTAGCATGAGCAGAAAATGGATTAGAATGTAGATTTTAAGACAAAGTTGCACATACTAAAGAGGAAGCTCCGTGCTCAACAAACACTTGCTGCCTGAGCCTTTGTTACGGTGAATGTGAATGGTTCTTGCCAGCAAAAGTGTAATAACTTAATTGTTTCAAAACAATTAAGTTATTAGTGACTTGGTTTTCAGAAGAGTTTTTCTCTGGCTAGATGGATAAAAGTTAGTGGAAACATAATCAACATCTAATTCTGAGCTATTTATTTTATGTCAACTTCCATGGCATTTGACACAACTCAATGCATCTCCATGATTATTAGCTGAAGGACAGTGATAGGTCTCTGTAATGCTGCTTGTCTCAAGAAGCTGATGCTGATACTGTCAAGAAAATAATTGCCTGTTATGTACCACCAGGTAACAGTCACCCTCTACAAATCAGAGTTAAATAACAATTTATAATTCTTTTTACATCCTTACATTGAAGGAAGGTTACCTTACATATTTGTTATCTGTCCCAAAAAAAGAATTATTGTCCTTTACTTTCATGTTTGTCCATGGATCTATAATTGCCTCTATGTATTTACCCCAATCATCTACCAAATTTTGTCTTGCCCTCTTTCAGGTACAAACCCCTACTCCTCTATAGGCTTTGCATTTCTTTAATGTGGCATTGCATTCCAAATCTACCAATCTTGACTATGATACCTTATAGCTTTCTTCAAGCGTTGGCTTTCTGTGACCGAAAGGAATGTTTTCAGGCTTTTTATTTGTTTAACTTTTATCTGCAATATTTTGTTACAGATGAGTCTCTGGAGCTATGAGCTATGTGATTCTTCAGTTCACAATACAAACACTCAAAACAATCTGGGCTGGTTTTGAAATACTTAATTACATGAAAATTAATCTATTATCTTTTAGCTCAAACTGCTGCAGTCAGCAGCCTTTCCCAAGCACATAAGGATATTTTTCAGCGAAAAATACCAATAAAAAATAAACCATTAAAACCATATTTGTATCTGACGTCCATTTTTATCTGGTGGTTTGTAAACTAATACCTTTAGAGCGGAATAGAATTATTACCTGCTCTGCTGATAAATTTCTCATCAAAGCCATACAAATTAAATTCAAGTGCCTCTTCCAAAGCTCTTCCAAAGCTCTTTCTCTTCATTACTTGGCCAATGCTTTTTTTATAGTTCTCACTATAAAATGGAGATTTTCTCAAGCTTGAGTTGCAAATATGGAAGGCTTCTCACTGAAAAATAATGTTGATTTCTGATGACAGAGTCACTCTAAATTTTCCTTGTGCAGTTTTTTCCCCTCTAATATAAATCCACTTCTTAAAACTTCCTGCTCTGTGCTTGCTGATGATCTTCATTGTCAGGTTTTCTGTACACCTGTTCGGTATGGCCCTCTTGGGTTTGTTTTTTTTTTGTTCAATTTGTGTTCAACCCAGCAGTTCATCCTAACTTGTATCCTGTCATGAGCAGTGATGCTGTCTCCAGATTCTTGCTAAAAACATCTGTCACCTTGATTTATATTTTTTTTAATCAGAACTCTCCTCTGATAGCTGAGAAGAGTTTTCTAAGGTAGAGTGGTAGACCTGCTCATCTTTTCTTCCCAAATAATAGAAGTGCTTGCTTTACAATGTTAACAAAGAGAACTCACTCAGCTGACTCCTGAAAAAGTACCTGGGAATGCAGACTGTGACACGCCTCATCACTATTTGCCATCTCTGATGTACTGTAACTAGTACACTGCAACTCTTTCTGGAAACTACATGTTATTACTTAAAACCCAAGTATTTTCTTGGGCTTATTGTTTGTAGGGGGTGGAGGTGTCTACAGTCAGTGCTAGAGGTTAGAGTGAATGACAAGAAGGAATGTTTAATACCCCAAGCGGTTTGATTCATGCGGATAGTTTGACTGCCAAGCCACAGACTTGCAGAGCTAGTTATAGAGAAATCATAGTTCTGATTTATTTACATTGAATACATTTACCTTCAAGTATGTTAAATTTTGTTGTTTTCCATGATGATAAAACAAAGCTTGTAGTAAAGGGGAAATTAAAGAACCACGATTTTCATCAATGACACAAAATGAAATATAACCTGAAAAACATAGTCTTGGCATGCTAGATCTGATATTCAAAAGTGTTTCAAGTTGTTGGGATGATTTTGAAGAATTTCCTCAGACTAAAAGACTATTCCTTACGGAAAAGGCAGTCAGAATAGAGATAATTAATAATAGTAGTTTGGGAGGGGAAACCCCAACCAAAAAAAGCACATTAGCAAGTACTGCAAGAGCAGAGAAAAAGTCACCATTAGTGTTTGTTACTCAGAGTAGTAGCTCTGTCTACCTCAGCACAGAGGCTTAATGAAAGCAGGTATTTGCTAACTGTTGAAGGAATAAAATTGAGGTAACCCGTGTAGCTAAATGGTCTATCTTCATCAGTTAGCTCCTTACTCCTCAGCTTCTGCTATGTGAATCTCTAGCATAAGTCTTGGAACTATTAGTGAGATAATTGACCCATGATTTTTATCTCACTTGAAACCCTAAGAGAAACAAAGCGCAAGAGACTCGTATGGAAAAGCTAAATTGACAGTTCTTCCTGACCTGAAGTCTGACCCTACCTCGTTTGTCTCATTACGAAGCAGAGATCCTTAACTCCATTAGAGCTTTACAGCACGATAGGTGACTTAGTCACATAATGGAGACATACACCCTAGCAAACCTTTTTATTCCCCCCATGCTGATAGTAAGATCGGCTGCTCTTGCAGAGAACTTCTATGTGGGTGGTAACTTGTTTGTGACACCGGCAAAGTGGGTTTAGCCACAGTGAGTACTGTGGCAGGAGCAGTGCCAGAATGTTTTGTTCAAGTTCTAAAATCAGGATTAATCTGTATTTAAAAAAAAACCAAAACAAAAAAACCCCAAAAACCAAAACAAAAAAAAACAAAACCAAAACCAAAACAAACAAACAAACAAACAAAAAAGTCAAGCAGGAGAACTTTGTTAGCAGGTAGTTCCTTGTAGGCTCTTCCAGTCCCTGTGCCAGTTTATTGCAGCGTACATCTGCTGGTAGACTGGTGTCAGAATGAATGAAATACTTAAAAGCTTCATTATTTTAAGTTGAAGGAATTCCTATTTGCTGTCACAATCAGGCATTTCAAATTTTGTCAGTGACATCTTTTTGGTATCATCTTACAGGTAAATGCTACAGTGCAGATAGGCCAGTGGCCACATTTTTAAGGTTCTAATCTCTTGTACTGTTATTAGGAGTAAACTGAGTCGATAACTAATCTGACTGATGTTAGCAAATTATTTTGTTTGCCTGACAATACATGGAATTAGTTGGACTAGACATTCATTTTTAGTGGGTCTTGCAATGCCATGGTGGCATTGGGTTGAGGGTTGGACTAGATTTGTGAGGTCTCTTCCAACCTTAATGATTGTATGACTCAAAGGCTGATGCCCTGCCTGTGAGTTCATACCATTAGCTGCAGGTGACTTTGCTTTTAAAGGCAGATTTTCCATTTTTTTCTCTGAGGTTTTGCAAAAGAGAAACGAAAGAGTAAAAAATTAAATATGCAATAGCACAGGATACTCTTGTTTTAGTCTTACTTGAGTCACTTATGAAGAATTTATACTGAATCTGAAGGACTATTTCATGCTACTGCAGGGTTCTTCCGTGTTTGAAACTGCTGGGTTACTTGCTGTGTTTCTGTACCATCCTTAAAGTACACTGGCAGTCAGTGAAGTTTGGGAAGTAGTTTTATAGTTCATACAAACCATGGAAGTTTTATAATTACTTGCAGAGAAGAGCGAGATTTGAAACCAGCAGATAATTAACTAGGAAGAATGAGTCCCCAATAGCAGCTGAAGAATTTGGTAGAGTTTCGCTTGGAAACCACGCTGGCAGCTGTATGCCAGTTTGATACACATTATGCTTCTGAAAAGGGAAACTCTGGCAAGTGATTTCCATAAAACAGCCAACTTCAGAGCCAGCTTGGTCCAGCTGGGCCATATGGAACCAGCAGCAGTAGCAGCCTTACTCCTCTCTTCTCGTCCCTCTCAATCCATATGGAATAAGAAAAAGCCAAGCTCCAGGCATGCTAATTTTGGTATCTAGCAAAGCTGTGCCGAGGCGAGAGAATGGTTCCTGGGGCAGTGCTGTATCTTACGAGCTCTTGTACGAGTTGTTGTAATGGTTCTCTAGAGATCGCTGCTTTTGAAGGGGCTGGAGTTAGAGTCTCAGCGTGACAAGTTCCAAAAGAGCCAAACAGTGCCATCAGGCATTCCTCCACCTCTTAATGCTTCATTCTATTCCTACTGGGCTGTCTGTGGTTTGTCTTACAAGCTGCAGTGATAATTTTTATGTCATGGGTGCCATGAGAAATTTTGTCAAAAAATTGGAAGGTAGCATCCACCTCCTTGGGCTGGTGTGTGTGCTGGGAGGGATATGTGAAAAAAAAAAAGATTCCTTTATGTTATTTTGGGAGTAAAGTGTTGTGTTGATAAGACATCAAATTGCTTCTCTAAAGTCAAGTTTTGTGACAACAGTATGAGATTTTTATGAAATGAGAGCCTTTGTTTCATTATGTCCCGTCTCAGATGGGACATAATTGTGTAATGTGCAACAGAGAAAGCGCTTGTTTGCTGTCTTAGGCAAAGCAGCTTTCAATGTTTCTGATCCTTATTGTAGGAAAATTGTTGTATCCCTTTTCTTAAATAATATTATCTAATTAAAGGATGAAATATGAGAGAGATTTTTTCCCAGACTTTCGTCTGTTGCAGAAAGTAACCGAAGACCTTTTATAGAGTACTGTTTCTTAGGGGCTGTGTCTATACAGTTCTGTACTGAGGTCTTCCAAGGAAACAGGAGTCTAAATTTATCAAGGTATTTGTATTTGCTGCTTGAAGGCAGCTTTTGGAGTTGGATTTAGAATGATCTAAAAAGAAACTTAATTTCAGCTCCCTACTACAGAGCCCAGGCAGGGATAGGATATGTGCTAGTCCATCTGTCCCTACAGAACTAATGTTGGAAAAGTTGGAGGAGAACATGTGGGAGTATTTCCTCTGTGGGGAATTCACACACTGATGAAAGAACTCAGAGGAGACGGTAGGGAGTTTTGTTTCCTTCAGCTGAAGGGAAATCTGAAAAGAGCAGACACCTTATCCCACAGAAAAGGCAGTGATGGCTTCCACACAGCTGAAGGAGTTGTCTGAGGTTAAATGGTTCATACATAGGTGGTTTCTAAATACAGGTTAGTGGTCTAGGCTAATCTCTGCAGTGCTGTTATTAACCCTTTTATTGATTCAAGCTTAAATTTATGCTTAAGGAATCAGAATTTCTTAAAGGTATGTTTTGAAAATTTTAGTCAAGAAAAAAAATACAGACCAGAGAAACTTTAGTTTCCAAACATTAGTCTCATTAGAATATGAGCAGCTGGTTCTCCAGTGTAACTGCAATAAGCATAATGGGAAAGGAGCAGGATTATTGTGGGAATTGTTGCTTGATGAAGTTGACTGCTAATTTGGCATATAGTCCATTTGTAACGAAGTGCTTCGTGTTGTTTTCTACTGCTCTTGTCAAAAACTCTTAGGTTCTGGGTTTTTTTTTTTACACCCACTTCAAATACTTTAACCCATTTAAACCCTTATGTAAAGGGCAGGGTGGGGAAACCTGTGCAATTCAATTTTAAGCAAGTAATTATGCTTGAGGTACCACCGAAGAATATTAATAGTTGATTTTCTTTTTCTCGTGGCCAGTGCAGGATCCTTTTGCACAGGTGTTTTAACTGATGACACTAAAGTGAAAAATGGTGCTGCATGCAGCATACTCATATTGCATAAGGGATATTGGGGTCTTTTTAGCCATCAGCTTTTTATGTATTCACTAGTGGAAGAAAGATTAGTTTAGAAATAGACATTGCAAGTACACAAGCTACAATTTCAAAGAAGTTTTTGGCAGAAATAACTCCAGACATAAGCTTGTAAGAAGTAATGAAAGTGAAGAATGAGGTATGGCCAGCAGCTTGTCCTCATATGCATCTTCTCCTCTGCCTTTATCTCTGTAGGGCAGTCACGGCATTACATACAATATTCTGAGCTCTAATTTTTGTCATAACCAATCAAATACATTTTGTGTATTTTTTTCTGCCAGTGTGCTTTTAGTACACTTGATTGTGCAGTTACTGCCAGTGTAGCTTTTACTGCTTGCTTGATCATGCTAAAATGAGATTACTATTATACGTAAGAAAAATGAGAGGAATGAAGTTTTTCTCTCAGGAGGAGCCATGTAAACCTTGGGCTCTGACAGATCATAAACTTACTGTTACTGGTTTGTATTTCTTTAAAAGCTGCCAGCCTGACAGTGAGGTTGGTAGCATCCCTGGAGAAGTGAAGCTGTATGCCATTGCCAAGTAGCATCTCTTTGAATAAATACATCAATTAATTCTGCTGTAATCGAACAAAATGGGATCCTTTTGGCTTTAACCTTTCTTAATGTGGCATGTCTGCAGCAGACAAGAATGCTCTTAATTGAGGAAATAATTCTGCGTGCACTTTTTCTAGCATAGACAGAGCAAACTAAACCCCAGAAATACTCCTCAGTTTGTTCTAGAGTGGGTTTAAGTAGCACTGTTGGCCAATAACTTTTGTTTATCCTTGAAACCAACATTGCTGGAGGAGTTGTTGGACTCAGTTGCTTTTAGAACATTTAAAGAATTGCACTAAACCTTGAATAGTGAGAACTCCAGCCCAATTCTCAGTTATCACAGAATCACAGAACATTAGGGATTGCAAGAGACCGTGAAAGAGCTGGAATGCTGTGACTAGTGGTGTCCCCCAGGGCCAATCTTGTTCAACATCTTCATCAATGACATTGATGAGGGCACAGAGTGTCTGCTCAGCAAGTTTGCCGACGACACCAAGCTGGGAGGCTTGGCTGATACGGCTGAGGGCTGTGCTGCCATCCAGAGAGACCTGGACAGACTGGAGGGCTGGGCACAGAGAAACCAGATGAAGTTCAACAGGGACAAGTGCAGAGTCCTGCATCTGGGGAGGAATAACAAACTCCACCAGTACAGGCTGGGAGGTGATCTACTGGAAAGCAGTCCTGTGGAGAGGGACCTGGGGGTCCTGGTGGACAACAGGTTAACCATGGCACAGCAATGTGCCCTGGTGGCCAAGAAGGCCAATGGGATCCTGGGGTGTATTAGGAGGAGTATGTCCAGCAGATGGAGGGAAGTTCTTCTCCCCCTCTACTCTGCCCTGGTGAGGCCTCATCTTGAGTACTGTGTTCAGTTTTGGGCCCCCCAGTTTAAGAGGGACAAGGATCTACTGGAGAGGGTCCAGCGGAGGGCTACGAGGATGATTAGGGGACAGGAGGGCATGGCTTATGAGGAGAGGCTGAGGGACTTGGGGCTTTTTAGTCTGGAGAAGAGAAGACTTAGGGGAGATTTGATCAATGTTTATAAGTACCTGAAGGCTGGCCAGGAGGGGGGGGACAGGCTCTTTTCACTTGCTCCCTGTGATAGGACAAGGAGCAATGGGTGTAAGTTGCAGCAGAGGAGGTTCCGCCTCAACACAAGGGGGAACTTCTTTACTGTGAGGGTCACAGAGCACTGGAACAGACTCCCCAGGGAGGTCGTGGAGTCTCCTTCTCTGGGGACTTTCAAGGCCCGCCTGGATGCGTTCCTCTGTGATCTGTGTTAGATAGTTTTGTCCTGCTCCGGCAGGGGGGTTGGACTCGATGATCTCTTGGGTCCCTTCCAACCCCTAACATCCTATGATCCTATGATCTACTTGAAATCCTGGCTAGCTGGGGAGGTCCCAATGGACTGGAAGGTGGCAAATGTAACATCTATCTACAAGAAGGGCAGAAAAGAGGATCCAGGAAATTATAGACTCTGACCTTGGTACCAGGGAATGTCAAGGAACACGTCATCTCAAGTGCCATTGCACTTCACATACAGGACAACCAGGGAATCAGGCTCAGCCAACACGGGCTTATTAAAGGCAGGNCTCAGCCAACACGGGTTTATTAAAGGCAGGTCCTGGCTGATGAACCTGATCTCCTTTTATGACCTCGCTATTGGACAAGGGAAAGGCTGTGGATATTGTTTATCTGGACTTTCAAAAAGCCTTTGACACTGTTCCCGATGGAATTCTCCTTGATAAGCTGGCTGCTCCTGGCTTGGACAGGCACACATTCTGCTGGATAAAACAGTGGTTGAACGGCCGGGCCCAGTCAAATCTAGCTGGGGGCCTGTTACAAGTGGTGGCCTCAGAGCTTGGTGTTGGGACCATCTCTGTTCAACATCTTTATTGATGATCTTGATAAGGACACAGAATGAATCATTAGTAAGTTTGCAGATGACACCAAGTTACGTGAGAGTGTTCATCTGCCAGAGTGTAGGGAGGCTCTTCAGGGAGTCTTGGATATATTGGAGCAACGGGCCAATGTTAATGGCAGGAGCTTCAGTAAGGCCAAGTGCCAGGTCCTACACTTGGGCCACAACAACCCCAATGGAACACTACAGGCTTGGGGAGGTGTGGCTGGAATGCTGTGTGGCAGAGAGGGACCTGGGGGTTCTAACTGACAGGAAGATGACTAGGAGCCAGCAGTGTGCCCAGGTGACCAAGAAGGCAAATGGCACCTTGGCTTGTATTAGGGCCTGGAGAATCAGTCTTACCAGGAGAGACTGAAAATGCTGGGGCTGTTTATTTTGAAGAAGAGGAGGATGAGAGGAGAACACATCACTCTCTATAACTACCTGAAAGGATGTTATGGAAAGGTTGGTGCTGGTCTCTTCTCACGAGCAGTTAGTGACAGAACAAGAGGGAATGGGTTCAAGTTACAACAGGCTGTTTAGACTGGACGTGAGGAAGATTTTTTTCACAGAGAGGGTGGGCAGGCACTGGAATGGGCTTCCCAGGGAGGTGGTTGAGTCACCATCCCTGGATGTGTTTAAAGTTCATTTGGATGATGTGTTGAGGGATCTGGTTTAGGGGTGAACTTGTAAGGTAGAGTAGATGGTTGGACTCAATGATCCCAGGGTTCTTTTCCAACTATAGTGATTCTGTGGTTCTGTGTGTTGTTAATGGCATTTCTTCTTCCATGTTGTTGCGTGTGCAAATCTGGTGTGTGATACCTGAAGCAATTTTAGTTTAATGACACCATCCATAGTTTCTGAAGTTCTAGAATCTTTCCTCATGTAAGTTGTGTATGGTTCTGGTAACCTTTGAAATCCATAACTGAGGATTAGGAAACTACTATGCCCTTCTCCTCTTTCATCTGTTTCTGATAGAATCCACTAATTACTTGGAAGTGAAAAGTATTAATGACTGAAACAACTCAGCATGGACTGTATCAATCAGCATGACATTTATAAACCTACATTGAAGGTGCCTGATGTGGTGAGGCACTAATCAGAATTTACGAGGAACCATTTTCATGTTTCTTCCCTGATAGGGCTAAAGTTGGGCTGGTTTTTTTTGTTTGAGGTTTTTACCAAGCTTTCCTGCAGGCTAACAGTGTATCAAGAAGAATGCAAATAATATTTCAAATGTACAAAGTAACAAGATAAATTAAAATAAATGTAATTAAACCACCAAACTTAAATTTCTCAGCCCTTAATGTTCATGAAGTGCTACAGTGATAAATTAACTAAAATCTAGACTGACAGAGAAGAATGTACCTTAACATTGGCTTTTTCACTGTAGTCTAAAAAGAGAGATTGTGAAGAAGATTGTAAAGGTGTGTCAGTGCTTTTAGTTTTACTTAATAGTGANTGGACTCGATGATCTCTTGGGTCCCTTCCAACCCCTAACATCCTATGATCCTATGATCTACTTGAAATCCTGGCTAGCTGGGGAGGTCCCAATGGACTGGAAGGTGGCAAATGTAACATCTATCTACAAGAAGGGCAGAAAAGAGGATCCAGGAAATTATAGACTCTGACCTTGGTACCAGGGAATGTCAAGGAACACGTCATCTCAAGTGCCATTGCACTTCACATACAGGACAACCAGGGAATCAGGCTCAGCCAACACGGGTTTATTAAAGGCAGGTCCTGGCTGATGAACCTGATCTCCTTTTATGACCTCGCTATTGGACAAGGGAAAGGCTGTGGATATTGTTTATCTGGACTTTCAAAAAGCCTTTGACACTGTTCCCGATGGAATTCTCCTTGATAAGCTGGCTGCTCCTGGCTTGGACAGGCACACATTCTGCTGGATAAAACAGTGGTTGAACGGCCGGGCCCAGTCAAATCTAGCTGGGGGCCTGTTACAAGTGGTGGCCTCAGAGCTTGGTGTTGGGACCATCTCTGTTCAACATCTTTATTGATGATCTTGATAAGGACACAGAATGAATCATTAGTAAGTTTGCAGATGACACCAAGTTACGTGAGAGTGTTCATCTGCCAGAGTGTAGGGAGGCTCTTCAGGGAGTCTTGGATATATTGGAGCAACGGGCCAATGTTAATGGCAGGAGCTTCAGTAAGGCCAAGTGCCAGGTCCTACACTTGGGCCACAACAACCCCAATGGAACACTACAGGCTTGGGGAGGTGTAGCTGGAATGCTGTGTGGCAGAGAGGGACCTGGGGGTTCTAACTGACAGGAAGATGACTAAGAGCCAGCAGTGTGCCCAGGTGACCAAGAAGGCAAATGGCACCTTGGCTTGTATTAGGGCCTGGAGAATCAGTCTTACCAGGAGAGACTGAAAATGCTGGGGCTGTTTATTTTGAAGAAGAGGAGGATGAGAGGAGAACACATCACTCTCTATAACTACCTGAAAGGATGTTATGGAAAGGTTGGTGCTGGTCTCTTCTCACGAGCAGTTAGTGACAGAACAAGAGGGAATGGGTTCAAGTTACAACAGGCTGTTTAGACTGGACGTGAGGAAGATTTTTTTCACAGAGAGGGTGGGCAGGCACTGGAATGGGCTTCCCAGGGAGGTGGTTGAGTCACCATCCCTGGATGTGTTTAAAGTTCATTTGGATGATGTGTTGAGGGATCTGGTTTAGGGGTGAACTTGTAAGGTAGAGTAGATGGTTGGACTCAATGATCCCAGGGTTCTTTTCCAACTATAGTGATTCTGTGGTTCTGTGTGTTGTTAATGGCATTTCTTCTTCCATGTTGTTGCGTGTGCAAATCTGGTGTGTGATACCTGAAGCAATTTTAGTTTAATGACACCATCCATAGTTTCTGAAGTTCTAGAATCTTTCCTCATGTAAGTTGTGTATGGTTCTGGTAACCTTTGAAATCCATAACTGAGGATTAGGAAACTACTATGCCCTTCTCCTCTTTCATCTGTTTCTGATAGAATCCACTAATTACTTGGAAGTGAAAAGTATTAATGACTGAAACAACTCAGCATGGACTGTATCAATCAGCATGACATTTATAAACCTACATTGAAGGTGCCTGATGTGGTGAGGCACTAATCAGAATTTACGAGGAACCATTTTCATGTTTCTTCCCTGATAGGGCTAAAGTTGGGCTGGTTTTTTTTGTTTGAGGTTTTTACCAAGCTTTCCTGCAGGCTAACAGTGTATCAAGAAGAATGCAAATAATATTTCAAATGTACAAAGTAACAAGATAAATTAAAATAAATGTAATTAAACCACCAAACTTAAATTTCTCAGCCCTTAATGTTCATGAAGTGCTACAGTGATAAATTAACTAAAATCTAGACTGACAGAGAAGAATGTACCTTAACATTGGCTTTTTCACTGTAGTCTAAAAAGAGAGATTGTGAAGAAGATTGTAAAGGTGTGTCAGTGCTTTTAGTTTTACTTAATAGTGAATATCATCAATATTCTTGAATCATTCTTTAGGTACTGCAGTACATTGCGGTGCTGAATCTAAAATGCTTGTGATGGCCCAGAAATGCTGTGTTGTGACTTGTCTCTTAGATTATCACAGACAGCTCACTGCTTCAGTCTGAATTTGTACAAAGGTGCAAATCTCTGGACTAACACAGTGAACTGCAGTGACTTCTGATTGTGCTTAAATAATGCTCGTTTATCTGACTTTTGTTTTTTCTTTTGAGTGGCCATACAAAAAATCCCCAACTGTACATTTACAAGTGGGTGGGCAATGTGACACGATGAAGAGCATTTAATCCCACCGAGTATAACTGAGATGTTTAACACAAATGATCACATGTATATGAGGATGCCTCCTGTTCTCCCACCCTTTTTCTATGTGGGCACGATTGTACGTTGGAGCTCTGAGTTATAACCAGGAATTCGCACTGATAATTCTTCTCCAGCGGTTATTGTAAGTTAAGCCCCTCACACATGAGGTGCATTGAGGTATTTTTGCCCCGCCTATATAAATGTTTCAGTGCATCTAGTTTTATTGCAAAATATTTTTTACTATAATTTCTACTTTCTGTAGAAGCTAAGATGTACTTTTTATGAGGTGTACAAGGAAGATGGGCTGGCAAGATACACAGAATTGTCTGTTCCTTTTTATGTTGTGTCTGTAGTAAAAGGCAATCCTCACATATAGGAGTGAAAACGTGGAGTCTTTAAATTGCTAGAGAATGGGACCTGGTGTAGGCAGAGTAAGAAAGGCCCTTTATTTCTTACGGAAGTGACAAAATGAGTTAAAATGCTGATAGCGCACTGACTTGGCAGACAGATGGTACAAATCAACTGTGCTGAAGAATCATGCAGCCTTGGACATTAACTGCAGACTAGTCTGTTAAGAAAAGACATGGTTAGCTGGTGGGACTCCTCTTTGTCTTAGCCTAGGGGCTAAATGTGATTTTTGTGTGTTAGGAAATAAGTGTGTGAATTAGAGGCCATGTATAAATTAGAAGAAGATTTCCTTTTTTTTGATCTTTAATTATTTGTATTTCTGTATTTTCTTTCAAATTGATTAAGTCTGTAATGCTGAAGGTCCTCAGTGGCTCTGCAGTAGTGGGTCCAGAGGGCTCAATCCAAATGCTGAGCACCCTGACCCCAGGGCAATAAAGCATGTAAGTGCGTACTTAGAATTACAAATGTGATTGGCTGCAGTGGGGATTTTCATTTAACTGATTGCCTGATTTCTTTCAGAGTTTGAGGAGGGAAAAGCAACGTAGCACCTTCTAGGGATAATCTGCCACGGAGAATACATTTGTTACTGTTGACATAGTGTTATGGTTTGAAAATTGCCCAATGACTTCAGAAGTCATTGCCATCTGATGCTGAGTGATCACAGCTTATCTAATGAATGCTTGAAATATTTTATGCAAGGTTAACACTTTTTCTGAATAGGTTTTCTGATTAGGCTCTTTTAGTTTTTCTAAAATTCAGGTTAGCAGAGGTTTTCTAGTAGCCTGGTAAGATACAGGATGATCTTGTAATCCTTTTACATAAGATGGAAAAAAAAAAATAGAATGAGCATCAGAAATTCTGATGGCGTAAGAAGTTCAGTTAAGTAAATCAGGTTTCTGCTGCTCCTAGTCTGTTGTTCATGTAGTGATGGTATGAACAGTATCCAGATATATAATGATCACTCTTAAAAATGCATGACGGCCTCTCCTGGATTTGGGATTCCTAGCAGCTCCTTATTTGAGAAGCAATGTTTCCGTGCTGCTCCCCATACAGAGAATGAAGATAAATGTAGTCTCCGTTGCCTAGCACATGATTTTAACATGATGATACCAAGCCACTGTCTCTAAGATGATGTAACACAAGTGTTTTAAACCTTGAGGAAGCAGACCTGTGTAGTGTGGTGTTAATTGAATACATAGAATTGGTGACTGTGATATCTGTAGTAAATCATAACACATCTATGGGATATCTTGTCCAAGGAAAAGTAAAACTTTGTGTCATGTAAGAGGGAATACTGCTGAGATTAGCAGCAAGGATAAATTAAGAATTCTTAAGATTTCTCCAATACTAATTCGAAAGTAGAACAAGTTTTCTTGAATTGCTGTTGGAAATGGCAAAGGATTTCTGAAGGTATAAAACAATCTCGTGCAGTATAACAAACCTGAGTACCCTAAAAAGTAAAGGAACCAAACATAACAAGTTACCAAACAACACAAGTTGTCCACTCTCTTGATGTGAGGTTCAAACTGTGAAATGCTGGGAGAGGCAATCCAGTTCTAACTTGGTCACTGGAGGAGTTAGTTTATCAGCCTGGACTTTTCCATGACACCAACTTGATCTTCTGGTAATTTGCAGAGCATCGCAAGCAAAGTGAAACAAGTCTGCTATTGACTTCACAAAGGCCAGTGTGAAATGGCTGAAATTCCTATGAATTACTACCTGATTTTGATATGAAAATTACAGCACTTCTCCTTAGTAAGTTTGAGGGGAAAATTGAACGTTTGACCTTGTATTTAGTGAAGACAATAACCAGCGAGCCGCTTCTACCTTTCAGGCCAAATTGCCATTATGGGGGCTTTATTGTACATTTTCCCTGAGGTACTGGCACTTTCACTTGGTTTGGTTTAGAATAACAGAAATGTTTTGATTAAAAGGACCAGCCAAAGTTAACTTCAGTGTTTACCTTCCAGCACAATCTCTGTGGACACATGGGGTTTATTCATACAACCATTACAGAAAATGGTTTTAAATAAATGACTGTTGTGTTCTCTGATTTCACTGGCACTGGATGCCCGCAGCCTCCACCATGGGGGTTTGATACAGAGAAAGGTACAGATGGAGAAAGAGGGAAGACTTGTACACCTAACTCAAACACATCAGGCGTTCACTTCTTTCCTGAAGAAGAATCATGCATTTAATTAGAATATCATTGTGACAAACAGGTTGTGATGAGGCTGTCTATCTCAGGAGAGCGACACTAATCTCTCATGTAGTTTAAAGGGTATTCCATGGTGGCATTGGATAGAGAACTCATCTCTTTGAGGCTGTGGGAAAACAAGGAATTCTTATTGGAAGCAAATGGACTCTGCAGCTTCCTAAATCCTCACTTGAAAAAAATACATGTATAGTTTTGAGGGCATAACAATTTTGTCAAGCCATTAAATCCCATTAATGGCTGTGGCATTGCAGAACTGAGCAATCTGCCTCTGTAGTGGAATCCTAAACCTCCAGTTTAACCGTTGCATACAGTAAAGAGTAGATTATCTGTAATAACAGGGTTATACACCTGAGGAAGCTGGTCCATTAAGGTACTTAATAGCTAAGGTCAATTTGAAAGAGTTAAAAGGAGATCATAGAATCATTAGGGATTGGAAGGGACCAGGTTTGTCAGGCAGGATTTGCCCTGGGTGAAGCCATGCTGATTGTACCAAATCACCTCTTCACTATTCTCCTGTCTCAGTAGTGCCTTCAGGAGGATCTGCTCCATGATCTTAGTGGGCACAGAGGTGAGACTGACTGGCCTGTAGTTCCCCGGCTCCTCCCTCCTACCCTTTTTGAAAACAGGGATTATGTTTCCCCTTTTCCAGTCAGTGGAGACTTCACTAGACCCCCATGACTTTTGGAATGTAATAGAGAGGGGTTTAGCAACCTCATCTGCCAGTTCTCTCAGTACCTGTGGGTGTATCTTGTCAGGTCCCATGGACCTGAACACTTTCAAGTTCTTCAGTTGAACACGAAACTGATCTTCACTTATGATGTGCAGTTCTTCCTTGCAGTCCCTGCTGTTGTTTTCTATGACTCCAGGAGTGTGGCTGGAGGACTTTGCAGTGAAGACTGAGGTAAAGAAGTCATTGAGAATCTCAGCCTTTTCCATGTCACTTGTGACCACATGACCTGTTTCCTTTCTGAGGGGGCCCACACCTTCCCTAGTTTTTTTACCATTCATATACCTGTAGAAATTCTTGGTGTTCCCTTTGCAGAACAGTGTGGCACATGCTCTGCAAGTGAGACACCTTCTGAGCTGCTGAGTGCAGGTGTTGCTCTACAAAGCACAGGAGCCTCCTGCAAGAAAAGGTCCAGACAAGTTTCTTTCTCAATCTTCAGAATGGCTGTTTGACTTCAGATTGTGGCCAATGCTGCATCACCTCCAAAAACTGAGCAATGCAAGAATTAGGAAAAAAACCTTGCTAATCTCTATTATGTTTTCTACTACAAGGCTTAGCCTGAAGACAAATGTTAGGATATGCTCTAAATGAACAAAATTTTGTATGCTTGCTGGAGCTCCTGGTAGGAGCGGTCCTTTTAGCACCTTGTGAAGTTCAGTAAAAATAAGCAGTGCTACCAGACTATTGTAGATGGTGCTGAAATACAGCTCTTCATAAAAGGCAGAAGACCAAATAGGTCATGAGCGTTCAGGGAAACATGCTCTGCTGATTCATCACTGTCTCCTAAATAAAAGTATTTTACAATTTTCCATGCCTTATCTTTGCCTTTTCTTAAGCGTAGTAGCACTCTCAAGCCCTCCCTTCCTCCAATAGCATGTTTGCTGAACTGTTGATAATTTTGTTTGTGTTCTGCTCTTCCTGAGGCTTTGCTGAAGTCATGGTCTTCTGTCTCACACACAGCTTTATTAACATAAAAAAGAAAAAAAAAAAATCGGAAATTTTGAGCCTGCATGTTGTAGATGATCATAACTTACAATTTAGGCAGCTTCATTAATCTCTTTCATCAAATTTATGTAGTTTGCAAAAAAATTAGTTTTGGTTCCTTACTGTTCTGTCCTACATCTGCCCACTGCCTGGTTCTCTGGGCAGACAGCTACAACTAGGAAAGAAATAAACTAGAAGACGGGACAGCAGAAGTGGACAAAAGTCGGCTGACCTGAGTTAATCTGTTGATCTAAAGTGACCTGATTGACTAGGAAAAGTCTGAGGATGAGGAAGGTGAGGAAATACTTTGTTGCTAGCCTTATCTCTGAAGTCAATACCTGGACTGAGTGCCTTTCATTTATTTATTATGAGCACATGATACAAACACCTGCATGGGACAGCTGGGGTATGTGAAGATGAGGATGCTTTGCTGGAATGTTAATTAGCTCTTGTAAGTAGCTAAACTCTATTAAACTGACAACCACAGTGCTAAAAGCATTAAGGGTCACAGGAGACTGTGGGATGGGTGGTAATTATTTCCTACTGCTACATAGTGAAGTATCAGCTGTACCTATAGAAATCAGTGAGATTATGTTTCTAGAACAAGCTGTTCCTCCTCTTCCTGCAGGTTTGCTCTCAATAACATTGCAACAAAGAACCTGCAAGGACTTTCATGTGTTTACAAGGTGAATATATATTGAACTAACTGTCATATCCCAGCCGGGTAAAAACTCATCTTATAAACCTGAAGTAGATATTGATGAACAATTTATGAGATTACTAATTCTGTGGAATAAAGACCTAAAGCAGTAGATGTATTTTGGAAAATTATTACATATCTAGACAGGTGATATCACTGAAGGAATCTATTTTTCTAGTCTCATTGAAATAGACCCCAGGACATGTGGGAAAGTAAGAATGCTTACGTGAAGAGACATTTGAGTAGTCATTTAGATATTACTTGGTATGTAAATGTTCAAGCACAAGTTTTCCACATTGTTGGCCCTTCCAGCGAGCTGCTGGGATAGATAAGCAACTGGAGCTGCCATATGCAGGGAGGATAGACTATTAATCTATTAACCCAACAGAGAAATTATGTCAACTTGTTAAATATAGCATCTGGTAAAATAACAATAGTGTATGTGAAAATAATCAGCTTTACAAGCCTTGGTATTCAGAAAGAAGGGTCTCTATCCTCTTCCAAAGATCAGAATGAAGTCCTTGAATAGTCCTGTAGGCTGCCTTGCACAATGCTGTCCTCACCTACAGCAGCAAACGAACCACGTGTGCCTCTGAGGTAAGTTGAAGCTAGGGGAAATTCCACTTTCCAGAGTTAGTTTCAGAAATTGTGTGTTTGTATGTAATATGTTAAAAAGGAAATTGGCTGTGTTGTTTCCCAGTAGATGCTGGGATGTTGTAGACTCACAAACTGCTGTGATTAGCTGGAGTCAGATGTTAGCTGATATTCCAGAATATGTAAACATCTGCTTAATGAGATCTGATTACTGTGATCCTATTTAAATAACTGATCTTTGGCAACAATTTTTATGCAGTGGTGTATCTTGATACTAATCTGGTTATGTCTGAAGGCACACTTGAGTTTTTCTAGGAGACAGAATCAGTGTGCAAACCAACCCTCTTTTTTCCCACATCTCTGTCCTTCCTGCTATATATGAAGCAGGCAAAGCAAATGCAAATGTTAGCAGAAAGCTGCGAGGCATGTTTTAAAGGAAACACTGGCGAAACAAATGTTTAGTAGGAAACTGATCCTGAAGAGGTATTTTATTAAAAATTATGATTGAGGGGACACCTATCAACATCTTGTCTTGACTGAAGGAACACTGCCATCAAGGAATGAGGAATCTAGAGCTGTTATAGAAATAATGTAAAGCAAGCAGCAAGTGAAGAAGCATAGTGGAGGATTGGAAAAGCTAAAAACCCAAAACCAGCAAAGAAATCCACCCTAAAAAAAACCCCAAAATGTGCTTTTTGGACTTGCTCCAAGAGATGAACCAAAATAGACTCTGGCAGTTTCACATGAGAGCTCTTCTACATCATGCAGCAGTGATGTCTGTGTATTGTATTTGCTGATAACCACCCTTATAAAGTGTCGGTGCTATTTCTGGTTATGCTACTTTATATGTGAACTCCTGCCACAGTCTACTTGAAACCTTTCAGGTGAATTGGTTACTTATCTGTCCTACCAGAAAGGCACAGCAGATGATATGTTTTAGTACATAAGAAGGGAGTGGGAATTATTCATATTTGCAGGTAGACCCTGTGAATATATGTAAAACCTTGGCCATGATGTCCTGCAATGCAGAGAGGACTGACTTCTCTGGTTTTTGCCCAGTTCTTTCTGCGGGTTTGAGATGACTGTTAATGATTTTTGTTTTCAAGTAAACTGCCAAGTAAATGGCAGTATTTGCCTTAGAGAAGACAATAAATATGCACAGAACTGTGGTCCTAAATATTTAAAGTTTTCAGGGTGCCTTGTCAATTATACTTTTTTCATTTTAAGCAGAATTTAAGCTGAACAATGGAAATTGCATATGGAACTAATATCTGTCTTATTGAGAGGAATTTGAGTGCTCTCGAGTGTGAGAGATGCACGCACTGAGTGTCACAACAGCAAACAAATTATGGTAGAGATAGGTACCTTAAAGCATATGCTGTTATGCTTTTTCTTTGTTCTACAGTTACAGAGGCCCAGTCTTTGAAGCTGTTCGATGCAGGAGGTTGTCCCAGAGAGGGCAAACAATTTTGGGGCAGGAGTTAGCCCAGCTCATTGACAGAGCTTTCAACTAGATATGAACAGGGAGAGGGGGTCAACTGGCTTAGCTAGTGAAAACCCTGGATGTAGTAGGCCAGTATTAGTGGGGCGGTGTGGCATGACAGATAACCAGAATGGCTATCACCCCTCAATATTGAAAACTGTGTACTTGGCTCCCTCCCTGAAATGCTTATAAACCACTGCACAGAGCATGGAAAATAAAAAGGAGGAGCTGGAGGCCATTGTGCAGCAGGGTGTTGCAGTTTGAGAACTGCTAGAACTTGTAGAAGTGCTTTCATGAGGAAGAAAAGTTGTGTTGTGTTCTGGGTCACAGGACCCTTTTCCGGAAGCGTCTGTCCTGTGACCTAACCCTGAAAGGCGGGCTGGGGGAGCCTATAAAAACTGGGGCAGGGTCTTTGTTTCGCCCCTTTTTTTCTTGGGCTGTGGCCCTGGAGGGAGACACACCCCCCCCACACCTCCCCACACCCGGGAACGGGCGGAGGGGGGGGGGGGGGACGACAGCGGCTC